>PVKS010013866.1:0-49709 GCA_004027875.1 Aplodontia rufa | reverse complement strand
AAGTGAGTATATAACTAGTTTAACTATACCTTCCTAGTTTTGAGCAGGAATGTGAATCCAATTTGCCTCAATCCAAGTTCAGAACAATGTCATCTGCTCTAAGAAGCTTTTAGTTGGAAATCAGTATAATGTGCCTTTCCTATGTTTTTCTAGAGTAGGCAAGACTTTCATTAGTATAACACTCATTACTTTGTACTGTAGATACCTAATTACATGTATCCTTACATCACCCCCTAGGATCTGCAATGCTCATTTTCTTTACCATTGTATCTCAACAAAATAGTGCTTAGAAGACTATAGTTACCCAACACCTAAGCTCTAAGATATCCATGAGGACAGCATCATGTCCTATGTTTTAATCAGATTTTTGTCATTGCTCAAATACCTGACAAGAGCATCTTAGAGGAGGTAAGGTTTGTTTGGGAATCACATTTTCAAAGGTCTCCAAACATGGCCAGGAAATTTCCCTGCTCTAAGTCTAAGGTGAAGGAGAACATCAAGGTTAAAGTGTGGAAAGCAGATCAGCCCAGGGCATTGGGGTATTAGAGAGAGAAAGTGAAGGACTAGGGATAAGTTGTAGTCACCAAGGTCATAGCCCCAGTGACTAACTTTCTCTAGCAATGAACCACCTTCCTACAGATACCACTGTATCCCTTCAAATTACTAATCCCCCTAATGGATTAATCCACTGACAAGGTTATAGCTCTCACCACCTAATCTTTTTACCTCTGAACATTATTGCATTTTCTAACAAATGGGCTTTCGGGGAATGTTCAAGATTTAAACCACAACAATTTACATATTTTTTTCTAAGACTTCTTCACTTGATTTTTTTAAGGCAAGGGCTCATTTTATGTAGAAAGTCATTTTCATCAGAGGCACTATGTTGAATTTTGTTGTAGACTAAAATCTCTTCTTCCTTTCTCCTGGAATATGCATGCTTCTTCATTTGTGGAATTGTCTCTACTTCATTATCTGTAATGTTTGAGTGTCTGCCAATTACAATATTCAACCCTCCTGATAATAGGAACAAGAGAGTAACCCAAATTTAGCCTATTTTGTTGTTGATTATCCTGACCACCCATATTGGCTCTGGTTTTGCTTATAACCTATTCCAGTGTAATACAATTTTAACAGGTGTATAAAGAGTAGAAAGGCTTTCTGCATCACTCATAGTTCTAATAAAAATCCACTATAAATTCTTTAAATGGCAAATCAGCCAGTCTTTTAATGGTCCAGATATTCTAGTTTGGATAACATACTGTCAAACTAAATTACAGGAATACATCAATAACCACATGGAAGCCCCCTTCTCATTTCTCTAGCACAAATTTGGATAATACTTGGATCTAAGTAGATAATCAATATTATAAGGAAATGTAATGGACTTTTCAAAAACGACATGAATGGCTTACCCTTCCATTTCCTCACCATGCAGCAGTGATATCAGGATTAGATAATTACACAAGACAAAAGGTCCTCCTTTGTGTAAAAGGAATCTGTGGATTGGGCTTTTTGTCTTGTTTTAACAGGACAATTGCTACATGCAGATAGTCAGCTGCATTGGTTAAAATTTCTATCCCAAACCTGAAACAAATATCAAGTATATTCACCATAGCTTCCCAATCAAATATCTTTGTATTTCTTTCAGGAATGATCAAATTGTCAAATCTGGTTGAATAGCAATTGTAGAACTAAAGAAAATGGCTCCAGGAATAGAGAATCAGAGGAAGTTCTGTATTCTTTATTTTAATTTATTAGACGGATATAGAGATACAATTGAAGGGGAAACATTATCAAACATTCAAGAACCAATGTATATATACTTAGTTATCTAGGGCTAATGCCTAGATAACTGTTGCTGTTTCTCCCAGAAGAACTCCTGAGTTAAATGGATATCTCACGTATGACAGAGATCTAATTCTGAGATGATTCCCCCATATTCCCACCCTCCAGTCTCCTAGGATTTCTTCCTACCCCCTACCCCCTGGCCCCTTATCTACCCCTTCTAGTGTCCTAGGCACTCTTCTCACTGTTGCATTGAGAATCATACAATTTGAAGTTATTATTAACTTAGCCATCTAACATACTGCTTCCCCACGTATTCTAGCTTCCACAGATGAGAGATACCATTCAGCCCTTGAGTCTGTGACATTGGGATATTTCACTTAGCATAATTCCTTCCATCACCATCCATTTGATATCAAAAGCCATAATATCATCTTCTCTAATGGCTGAGTAGTATTCCATTGTATATATGTACCAAAGTTTTTGTATCCACTCATCAAGTAAGGGGCATCTGGGTTGGTTCCATAATCTAGCTATAATAAATGGAGCTGCTATAAATACTAAGAAATCAGCACATCACTATAATACGCTGATTCTAACTCTTTTGGGAAAACACCCAGGAGTGGGATAGCTGGGTCATAAGGTGGTTCCATCCTTAATTTTTTGAGGATTCTCCACACTGCTTTCCATAGTGCCTGAACCAATTTGCAGTCCCACCAGCAGTGTGACAGTGTTCTTCTTTTCCTACAGCCCCTCCAGCATCTGTTGTTAGAATCTTTCATTTCTGCCACTCTAACAGGAGTGAGGTGGTATCTCATTGAAGCTTTGATTTGCATTTCCATTATAGCTAATGATGTAGAGCATTTTCTTATGTATGCATGGGCTTTCTGGACTTCCACAGGAGAGAAGTTTCTTTTAAGATCCATTTATTGATTGAATTATTTGTGGTTTTGGTGTTCAGTTTCTTTAGGTCCTTGTATATTCTGGATATTAGCCCTCTGTCCAAGGTGTAGCAGGCAAAGGTTTTCTCCCATTCTGTAGGTTCTCTCTTGATGCACTTGACTAGATCTTTAACTGTGCAAAAACTTATTAGTTTAATTGCATCCTATTCATTTATTCTTGACTTTACCGCTTGCACCATGGGAGTTTTGTTGAGGAAGTCACTGCCAACTCCTATGTGTTGTAGTGTTCACCTTACTTCTTTTTCTAGTAAGTTTAAAGTTGTTGGTTTAATATCCAGATCTTTGACCCATTTTGGTTTAATTTTTGTGCAGGGTGAAAGATAAGGGTCCACCTTCAGTTGTCTACACATGGCTGTCCAATTTGTCCAACACCATTTGTTGGACAGGATATCTTTCTTCCACACTATGCTTTTGCCCCCTTTATCAAATATCAAATAGTTAAAGATATGGGGGTTTGTCTCAGGATATTCTATTCTGTTCAACTGATCTTCAGTTCTGTTTTAATACCAATACCATGCTGTTTTTGCTACTACAGCTCTGTAGTATAACTTCAGGTCAGGAATTGAGATACCTGCTAATTCTTCCTTTCTATAGAGTAATGTTTTGGCTAGTCTGGGTCTCCTGTTATTCCATAAGAACTTGAGAATTGCTTTTTCTATGTCTGTGAAGAATGCCATAGGTTATCTTGATGGGGATTGCATTAAATCTGTATAGGGCTTTGGGTAGAATGACCATTTTTATTATATTGATTCTGCCTAACCATAAGCATGGAATGTTTTTCCATCTACTCAGGTCTTCTGTAATTTCTTTTTTTAATGTTTGATAGTTTTCTTTTAGAGGTCCTTAATATCCTTTGTAAGGTTAATGCCCAAGTATTTCAGTTTTTTGGAGGAGATGGTGAATGGAAGTGATTTCCTGATTTCTTCTTCTGTGGATTTGTTACTGGAATAAAGGAAAGCTAGAGACTACTGGAGTTGATCTTGTAGCCAACCTACTTTGCTGAAATCATCTATAAGCTCTAGGAGTTTTCTGGCTGATGATATTGGGTCTTCTAGGTATATAATCATGTCATCAGCGAATAGAGATAACTTAACTTGCTCTTTTCCTATATGAATAACTTTGATTTCCTTGTCTTGCCTGATAGCTCTGGGAAGGGTTTCAAGGACTATATTGAACAAGAGTGGGGAAAGTGGACATCATTGTCTTGTTCCTGAATTCAGTGGAAATGCTTTCAGTTTTTCTTCATTGAGGATAATGTTGGCTATGTGCCTGTCGTAAATGGATCTGACATAGTTAAAGTATCTCCCCTTGATCCCTAACTTTTCCAAAGTTTTGAGCATAAATTGGTGTTGAATTTTATCAAATGCCTTCTCTGCATCAATTGAGATTATTGTATGATTTTTGTTTTAAATTCTGTTTATGTGGTGGATTACATTTATTGATTTGCACATGTTGAACCAGCCTTATTTTCCTGGAGTGAAGCCCACTTGATCATAATGTATCATCTTTTTAATGTGCTTTTGTATCCAATTAGCTAAAATTTTATTAAGGATTTTTGAATCAATGTTCATCAGGGAAATTGGTCTGTAGTTTTCTTTCCTTGACATGTCTTTGTTGGGCTTTGGAATCAGTGTAATATTTACTTCATAAAAAGTGTTTGGGTGTGATCCCGCTCTATCAGTTTCCTGGAAGAGCTTGTAGAGGATCGGTTGGTGTTAGTTCTTTTCTAAAGGCTTGGTAGAGTTCTGCCTTATAACCATCCGGACCTGGGTTTTTCTTTTTTGGGAGAGCTTTGATTGCTGCTTCAATTTCGCTATCTGTGAAAGGTTGGTTTAGGTTTTCAATGTCCTCCTATGTTAAAGATGGGATGTCGTGTATGTGCAAGAACCTGTCCATGTCCTCTAGGTTATCAAACTTGGCAGAGTATAAATTTTTAAAACAGGTTCTGATAATTTTCTGGATCTTGGATGAGTCCATGGTGATATCCCCATTTTAGTCTCTGATTCTGTTGATTTGCTTCCTTTTGTTCTTCCTTTTGGTGAGGTTGGCAAAGGGTCTGTCTATTTTGTTTATTTTTTCAAAGAAGCAACTCTTAGTTTTGTGAATAGTTGGTATTTTGTTGTTGTTGTTGTTCTCAATTTCATTGATTTCAGCACTGATTTTGGTAATTTCCTGTCTCCTTTTAGCTTTGGGGTTGGACTGTTCCTCCTTTTGTAGTCATCTGAGTAGAAACATAGGCTATTAATCTGGTCTCTTCTAGATTTTTGATGTATGCACTCATTGCTGTAAATTTTACCTCTTAAGAATGCCTTCATACTGTCCAAGAGGTTTCAGTATGTTGTTTCCTCATTCTCATTCAATTCCAACAATTTCTTAATTTCTGCTCTCATTTCCTCTTTTACCCATCCTTCATTTAAGAGGTGTTATTCAATGTCCAAGTATTTGAGTAGTTTCTCTTGTTGTTCATTGCTAAGATCATAGCATTATGATCTGACAGAATACATGGAATTATATCCACTTTTTTATATTTGTTAAAACAGATTATCCCAGTGAACTAGGATGTGGTCTATTTTAGAGAAGGATCCATAAGCCGCTGAGAAGAAGGTAAATTCAGCTGTCTTAGGATGGAATATTCTGTAGATGTCTGTTAAGCCCAATTGATTAATAGAGTTGTTCAGATTGGAGATGTCTTTATTAATTTTTTGTTTTGATGATCTGTCTAGAGTTGATAGTGGTGTGATGAAGTCCCCCAGAATTATTGTGTTGAGGTCAATGGATTAATGTCCTTAAGTATTTTTTCCATAAATTTGGGGGGGCTGAGATTGGGGGCATAAAAGTTAATTAATGTTATATCTTCGTGATGGACTTTCCCTTTTAGCATGATATAGTTACCCTCTTTGTCCTTTCTGATTAGTTTTAGCTGGAAATTGATTTTATCAGAAATTAGAATAGCCACGCAAGCTTCATTTTTTGGGCCGCAGGACTGGTAGACATTTTGCCATCCTTTCACTTTCAGTGTGTGTCTATTTTTGAGTGTCAAATGTGTCTCTTCCACTCAACATATTTTTGGATTGTTTTTTGATACATTGGGCCAGTCTGTGTCTTTTAATTGGGGCATTGAGACCATTCATATTAAAATTTAGAATAGATATGGGAGGCTGAGTCTTTGACTTTGTATCAATTACAGAATTTTGCGTAATCTTGGGAGTCATCTTGTGTATAATATGATTATTGACTCACCCTTGTTTAAGGATTTAGGATATCATTGGCATTTTCTTCTGAATGTAGAACATCTTTGAGACTAGTTTGTAGAGTAGGATTTGTGTTCATGTATCTTGTTAACTTGAGTTTATCATTGAAGTATTTAATTTCCCCATCACATTTGAAGCTGAATTTTGCAGGGTATAATATCTTTGGGTGGAAGTTGTTATTTTTTAACACTTGAAAAATATTGTTCCAAGCTCTTTTGGCCTTCATTGTTTGCTCTGAAAAATCCATAGTGATCAGAATAGGTTTGCCTCTGAATGTGATTTGGGGCTTTCCTCTAGCAGATTTTAGAATTCTCTCTTTAATTTCTCTGTTATTCATTTTGTATATGATATGGCTTGGTGAGTTTCTCAATTGATTACGTCTATTTGGTGTTCTATAAGCATCTTGGATGTGGTATTCCAGATCGATTGTAAGATGAGCGAAGTTCTCGCTTATGATTTCTCTTAAAAGGTTCTTGAAGCCTCTTGTTTGCTGTTTGGAGTTTTCCTCCAGGCCAATGATTCTCAGATTATTATGCCTCCTCTCATCAAATATTACTTGGAAGTTCTGATTATGTAACATAAGCTGTTTATCTTGTTTTTCTTCTTTGAATTCTACAATGTTTATCTGATCCTCAGTGTTCGAAACTCGTTCTTCAATCACTGAAGCTCTATTTTCAGTGGAGTATACTCTGGTGTTGGTATCATCCAGTGACAATTTTAATTGGTTAACAATGTTTTATAAACCTGATAGTTCTACTACATCTCTTTTCAGAATGTCAATATCTTTGTATAGCTGATGTTTCATCTCATGGAATTGTTCCCAAATTTCCCTGTAGAAGTTGTCTCTCATCTCTTGAAATTGATCTCTGATCTCTTTCCTTATTTCATCTCTTAACTCTTTGATTGCATTACTAATCACAATGCTAATACAATGTCTTTGGTTTTCATTTTAGGCCCCTGCTATGGGGTCCATGTGTGGCGAGCTGTGGGACTGAGGAGGGGAGTTATTTCTCCTTTTCCTAATTTTCTAAGTCAGAGAGCTTTTCTTTTATTTTGACTTTGGTGGAGTAATTGGGGCTTCTTATGGCTTTGCTTCATTGTCAAGGGGAGCTATTTGGTCAATACAGATCTAAAGATGGAAGACTGTTCTGTGAGAAACTGAGAGGCTATAGGTGCAAATACTAGTCCGTTTCAACTAAAACTGAGCTGATGATTAGCACCAATAGTAGCAGCTTTCTTTGAGAGAATTCTCACTGTATATTATGATAGCAAGCAAGTACTGGTTTTGAAGCATGTCTGTTTCTTCAGGTAGTAGGCTCTCTGAAATTGGAGAGAAGGAATGACTAGGAAGTCAAGGAGGTGAATTGCAGAGGTATAAAATCACACCTGCTTTAAAGTATAGGGGAACAAGGGATTAGGGGGGAGTAGGTTATTCTATTAGGACTAAGGAAAACATAGAAATGGGGTGTGGGTAGGGTAAAGATGTGGGGTGAGAATGAGAGAATGATACTTATATTTAGGGATTACCAGAGTATATTGGAGGAGGAGGTTAGTATGGGGCATGGTTATCTTCACTCACCAGAGGCTAAGGCTATCTTGTTATCATGAAAGGTTTTCTTGATAGGAAGCCAATGTTATAGGGATAGCCGTAGGGTTCAAGAAGACACAGAGAAAGTAAGAGCCAATCACCAATACATAGGCACGGATAAATATTTACATCCACCAACACTAAATTCAGTATTATTCATAAAGCAAGAAAGGAGAAAAGAAAAAAAGAAAAAAAAACCCACAGTAATGTTAAATATTTACAAATAATATATTACAGTCAAATTCCTGTTTTTTAAAAAAAATTTAAAAAGATGAAGAAATGAAAAACAAAATGAAGAAATGAAGAAAAAAATGAAGAAATGAAGAAATAAAAACCTAAGAGAAAAAGAAAACCCAAAAACCTAGTTGGTAAAGTTCTGAGTTTTTCTGCCCCCTAGGTCAGCAAGTATGTATCATGGGGTGGTGTGTTCAAATCTGACCTCAAGCTGGGGATTCTTCAGAGTTGTGCTTGTCGGAGGAGAAGCAGATTGGTTGAGTCTGGTGGCCTGATTTTTCTTACAGGATCTCCTCAAAATTTTCTGTTGCAAAGGGGTAACAGCTCTCCCTGGGATGTAATCCTGAGATGGTTGCTTTCTGCCTATCCACACTCTAAAAATCTCTTGGACCTGGGGCTCAGAAGTTGTAGACAATGGAGTTGATCCTAGTGTAGATGAGTGGGTCTCTGACTGATCCAAGGAGAATGGTCAGCCTGAGACTTGCTTCCTCAGGATCACTGGTGACCCACTCTGCTTATCTTGTGATCTTCAGAACTCCCAAGTGCTGCTCTGTGGCATTGATGGAAATCCAAAGAAGATGGTCCAGATCGTGCCAGTGCTTATGTGATTCTCATTTGCAAGCACTAGGAGGCACCCATCTGGAGAGGTCACAGCCTAGGAAACCTTGGCTATGCCAGGAGCTCAGATGCTTAGGGGAAGCCCATGCTGCCCCATATATTTAAAGCTTCCTGAGGCAGATTTCAAGCAGAGTCTGAAACAGAGGATCCCCTTTAGAGAGATGTGCCCTGCTGGAGCAAGTTCTGTTCACAGGCTCCTCCTATTTGGGCAAGTGGAGGGGCGGCAGAAGGGCAGAAGGTCACCTACCAAGAGGTTTGCGAGCTGGAGAGGTGAATGGCAGTTCCATACAGCCCCCAGGGCAGATGGCCAGTTGGTGGGGGAGGCAGTAACTTCTATTTCTGATCATAGGGACTGAGGCCCTGTAAAGCTGCTGGGCGACCTGCCCCGCCCTGCTCTCCCACACTGGTGTGAGCACTTAAGTTAAAGGACTTTAAAATCAGCTCTTGTAACCCTAGGGCAATGGTGGAGAATTATTGTCCACTGTGATTGAGTTAAAGATCTTGTGCCGAATTTTCTCCTTCCCTGGCTCCTCAGGCACACTCAGGTGGAGAGTGAACACCCAGCACCACACAGACACAGACCCTTTGGGGAAGGGCCCAGTCTCGGGGCGAAAGGTTCTGGGTGAGGTGAATCTCAGGAGCTCCTCGGAGTCACTGACGGTGGGGTGGACGCCATCTTGAAGTCCCGAAGTTCGGTATTCTTACGCATTGTAATTCTACTTTTTATTCAGCTGCAAGTTATATTAGAGCTCTTTTGTGTTACAGGCTGTGACCCTTCTATGTAGTATAAGAAGTGAGGCAAGTGGGAAACATACGAAACATATTAATAGAAATAATTCTTAGAAAGCATACTCAAACATCTGCATCTTAAACAGTATTTATTAAGGAAAGTGTGAATGCTTATGTTAAATATTTGTTCTTAGAAATTCTTCATGTAGTTTTATTTTCTTATTCAACACATATTTGGTTTTAACTTACTGTGTCTGCTACTTTTTTTGAAGCAGTTATTTCAGTCCCACACAAAGCATCTGAAATATTTTAAACAGAACATCCAGTAAAATTCATCAACAAAAATACATATTGTTTCTCTAATCCTAGAGGTCAACCTCATTCTCTAATAGAGGTTGCTTAGACTTTTAGAATAGTGAAAATATCCTCACATCAAAAATTGTCTTAGTTTGTTTACTCAGTTTTCTTATGGGTATGAAGTAGGAATTAATTCTTATAAATAGGATCAATTGATGAACTTCAGAAATAAATGATCACACTAAATTCATGGACAGTTCTGTGGTACATGTACACGGACAAGCATGAGCAGCTCAGATTTCCCAAATGTCCATGGCTGCAAAATATATGTAACTAAAACAAACATATATCTTCCATGAGAGTCAATTGATTTTCCTTTCTTTTACTACTACCCAGGCATAAATGGTTGAAATGAATCTTGATTAATTTAGATATAATACAACAATAAAAATATTATGAAAAATAATTAATAAAATTATTGAGAACATATTACATATGGCAGACACATTCTTTAAGGTAGGCCCACTTTACACAGGGAAAAATTTTAAGGATTACATAAATGAGTAACAGTTCCCAAGCTACACACTTTGTTATAGAAATAAGATTCAGGCTCATTCTACCTGGCATAGAGCTCAATTTCACTCTTTTGTATGCATTTTTTAGTGTGTTATAGTTATTCATACTAGTTACGTTCATTTTTACATAATCATACATGCACAGGGTTTAATTTACTCCATTTCAGTTGTTGATGCTCCCCCCACCTATTCCTTTTCTCCTTCCTCCCACTCTTTCCTTTCATTGATGCTAGGAACCTTTCTTCCACTCATTTTTAGTTGGCGGTTCATGTATTGTGTGTGTGTGTGTGTGTGTGTGTGTGTGTGTGTGTAGTGGAATTCACTGTGATGCATTTACACATGAATATAGCATAATTTGTCAAATTTATTACTCATTTTCTCCTCTTTCCATCCTGCCTCTCTTTCCCTCAATCTCCTTCTTATACTCCACTGATCTTCCTTCTATCTTTAGGATATCTGGCCCCCACTTTTCCCTTACTTTTCTTTAGCTTTCACATATGGGATACAACATTAATATCTTTGATTTTCTGAATCTATCTAATTTCACTTAGCATGTTCTTCAGTTTCATCCATTTGTCAACAAATGTCATAATTTCATTCTTCTTCATGGCTGAGTAATACTCTATTGCATGTATATGCCACATTTTTGTTATCCATTCATTTGTTGATGAGCTTCTTGGCTGGTTCTATAACTTGGATATTATAACTTGTGTTGCTATAAACATCAGTGTGGCTTCATTGTTGTAGAATGCTGATTTTAGATTTTCTGCATATAATCCAAGGAGTGGGACAGTTGGGCCATATGGTGGTTCCATTCCCAGTTTTTTGAGGAATTTCCATAACGTTTTCAATAGTGGTTGTATTAATTTACAATCTCACCAAAAATGCTTGAATGTACCTTTTACTCTACATCATTGCCAGTGTTTATTATGATGCATATTCTTGATAACTACCATTCTTACTGGAGCTAGATGACATGTCAGGGTGATTTTGATTTTCATTTCCCTGAGTACTAGAAATATCTTTTAAAATATATCTTGTTAGAAGTTTGTATTTATTCTTTTGAGAAATATTTGTTTAATTATTTTTTCCATTTATTCATTAGGTTTTTATTGTATTTGACCTCTTTATGTATCATGGATATTAATCCCCTGTCAGAGGAGTTGTTGACTATGATTTTATCCCATTTTTATATGCTCTCTCTTTCTGTTCTAATCATGTCCTTTACTATGCAGAAGTTTCCTAATCCGATGCCATTACATTCATTGCTTCTTGATATTATTTTTGGACCTTTAGGGATCTTGTTGAGGAGGATGGTACTTGCAAGAGTATATTGAATTATTGATCCTCTATTTTTTTTCTAGAACTTGCAAAATGCCTAAGTCTTTGACTCATATTGATTTGACTTTTGTGCACAAGGAGAAATATGAATCTACACTCATTCTTCTACACATGTATAGCCAGTCCATTTGCTAAAAAGTTTACTTTTTTCCTCTAACATGAATTCTTGGTACCTTTGTCAAGTATTAGATGACTGTAACTGTGTATTTTTCTCTGTGTCTCCTATCTCTTCCATCAATCATTATGTTGATTCTGATGCCAATATAATGCTGTTTTTATTACTAGTGCTCTGTAGCATAATTTTAGGGAAGGTATTATGCTATCTCTTGAATCACCCTTCTTGTTCAAGATTACTTTGGCCATTCTGCATATTTTTTAATTCTAGGATAATTTTTTTCTATTTCTGTGAGAAATAGCATTGGTATATTTTACAGGGATTGCATTGAATTCATATAGTGATTTTGTTAGTATGACCATTTTGATTATCTTAATTCTGTCTATCTGAGAACAAACACGGAGGTCTTTCCATCTTCTAAGGTCTTCTTCCATTTCCTTCTTCAGTGTTCTATAATTTTTAATTGTAGAATTCTTTTACCCTCTTCATTAGATTAATTCCTGTTTTAATTTTATATTATTGTAAATGGGATGATTTTTCTGATTTTTTTCTCAGCAGAATCACTGTTGCAGTATAGGAAAACTATGAATTTGTGAAAGCTGATCTGTCTCCTGCTACTTTGCTAAATTCATTTATCAATTCAAGAAGTCTTCTGGTGGAGTTTTTGGATCTTCCAGATTTAGGGTTGTATCATCAACAAGCAGAAACAGTTTAATTTCTTCATTTTCAATTTGTATCCTTTTGATTACCTTCCCTTGTCTGATTGCTTTAACTAGAGTTTCAAGAACTATATTGAATAAGAGTGGGCATTTTAATCTTATTACTACTTTTAAATGAAATATTTTCATTTTTTTCTTCATTCAGTATGATTTTAGCTTTGAGTTTGCTACATACAGCATTTATAACATTGATGTAACTTCCTTCTATCCAGTTTCTCTCGCATTTTTAACATGAAGGTGATGAATTTTATCAAATCCTTTTCTGCATCTGTTGAGGTGACCAAATGATTTTGCCTTACTTCTATTTAAGTGGAAAATTGCATTTATTGATTTGTGTGTGTTGAACCAACATAGATAGCATTCCTGGAATGAAATCCACTTGATCATTGTTTGCTATATTCTTGATGTATTTAAAATGTAGTTTGTTAATATTTTATTAAAGATGTTTTACATTTATTTTCTTCAGGGATGTTAGTCTGCTGTTTCTTTTCCTTGCTGTGCCTCTTGTCTGGTTTTGGTATCAAGGTTATCCTGGCTCCCTTACTTTCAATTTCATAGAATAATTTGAGTAAGACTAGTGTAAGTTCCTCTTTACATATCTGTAGAACACAACAGAGAAACTATTGGGTTATCATTTTTTCTTGTTGTTGCTGTTTGTTGTTGGAAGGCCTTTAATTTCTATTTCAACTTCATTGCTTTACATTACTTTGTTTAGTTTATCTATACCTACCTGGTTCATCTTGGGCAGATCATATGTATCTGTAATTTGCCTTCTAGATTCTCATTTTTTAGGAGTTTAGGTTTTCAAAATAGTTTCTAATGAATACTAAAATTTAGAAGTGCTTATGATAGTATCTCCTTTTTCATTTCTAATTTTTCTTGCTTGAAAATTCTTTGATTAGTTTGGATAAGGGTTTATCAGTTTTATTTATCTTTTTGAAGAATCAATTTTATTTTTACACTGATCCTGTGTATTATTTTTTTTTAATTCTCAATCTCATTAATTAAGGCTCTTTATTTACTATTTAAAACTGATTTTAGAATTAGTTTGTTCTGCCTATTCTATGGGCTTTAGGTATAGCATTTGATTATTTATTTGAGATCTTTCTGTTTTTTTTTAATTTAGGCACTTGAAACTATAAGATATCCTATTACACCTGCCTTCACACTCTTCCAGAGATTTTGATATGTTGTAGGTCTGTTCTGACTTGTTTCTAAGAATTTCTTGATTTCTTTTATTATCCACTCCTCATTTAAATGAGTATTGCTCAATCGTACATAACCCACCCCATGTTGACATGGTTTATATTTTTTTTCTTAGAGTTCATTTCTAGTTTCATTATATTATGATCTGATGTGACACAAAGGATTATGTAGGTTTTATGGGGTTCTTTGTTTGTTTGTTTTATTTACTAAGACTTAACATTGTGATGTAGAAGATGGCCTATTTTGGGAAGTTTCTATGAGCTGCCAAGTAGAATGTGCATTCAGTTATTTTTGATGAAATATTCTGTAGATTTTTGCAAGACACATTTGATTTATACTGACATTTAGTTTAGAAATATCCTTATTGATTTTAAGTTTGGGTGACTTTTCTATTGGTGAAAGGCTATGTTGAAACCACCTACTAGTGTTGTAATGTGGTTCAATCTTGGATGTAAAGTCAAGAGAAGTATCTTTTTATGTAGTTAGGTACACTGATATTTGGAGCATATTTACTATTGTTGATCTAGTTTTTAAACCCATTTTGCCAATTTTTTTCCTTTTAATTGGGGCGTTGAAGACATTTACACTCAGTGTTGTTATGAATTGAGAATTGCTATTTCTTACCATTTATGTTTATTTGCAGTATTTAACTAGGCTCAGATTTCCACTTCCTTGCTCTTCTAGTAAACTTCAACAATTTGAGAGCTTTGGTGTTTCTTTTTGAGTTCTTCATTATGTCTTGTATCTTTAAATATTTCTTGTAGTGCTTGCTCAATGGTTATGAATTATTTTCATTTATTCTTATTTTGGAAAGTTATTATTTCCTCATCAATTTAAAAAAAACCTTTGTTGGATATAGTAATGTTGGTTGACAATTGTTTTCTTTTACATCTTTAAAATATCTCATTCCAGGGCCTTTTTGATTTTAGAGTCTAATTTGAGAAGTCGGAAGTAAGCCTTATT
The DNA here is from genome assembly GCA_004027875.1 of Aplodontia rufa. Classification (NCBI taxonomy): domain Eukaryota; kingdom Metazoa; phylum Chordata; class Mammalia; order Rodentia; family Aplodontiidae; genus Aplodontia; species Aplodontia rufa. Next base: position 35,323 of record PVKS010013866.1, on the reverse strand, counting down.
AGGTTCTCTCTAAATGTGACCTGATATTTTTCTCTCACACGTTTTGGCATTCTTTCCTTATTTTTAATGTCGGGTAATTTGATGATGATATCTTAGGTTCTATTTTGTTCTTCTCTATTTGAGATCCAATATGCAACCTTTATATGGATTTCTATCTGATTTCTAAGTTTAGGAAATTTGCTGCTATTGTTTTACTTAAGAGTTTCTTAATACCTTTTTTTCTGTATATCCATGATCTCTCCTATTCCCATAACTCTCAGGGTGTGCCACTTGAAGTTGTCCCTGAGTTCTTGTATATTGTCATCATGGACATTATTTAAATTTTTTCATTGGTTACTGAATATTCAATTTCATATACATCCCTTCAAAGTCTACAATTATTATGTCTTCAAGGTTGTGTTTTCTATGTAATCTAATCAGTTGGTGATATTTTCAAGTGAATTTTTAATTGATTCACTTTTTATTTTACTTCCCAGAATTCTGATTTTTTCTTTTCATTATTTCTATTTCTTTATTGAAATGGTCTTTCACATCCTGGATTTGTTTTCTTTATTTATTCTTTAGACCTTCTTTTATTTCTTTGAACATTTTAATATTCAGTTTGTTATACTCTTTCTATGGAATTTATTTACCTTCCAGATCTGTTCATTTGTTGGCAAACTGTAAATTTTGGTTGAGATTTATTTGCCTGTTCCATGATTTCATAGATTTTGGAATTATGCATCATTTCTGATGAATTTCTCTTTCTCTTTTATTTGTGTGTCTTGTTGCATGCAGTTATTCCTTTTTTATGCTAGGGACTTCTGTCTGTTTTTGCTTTATGAATAGATGTTCAGGAACAGCATTTGAGATTCACTTCTAGTATTCAACTTTGGGCCTGGTTTTTGATTTGGGATATTTGTCTCCTTTATTCTATGTGCTAAAGTATTGTTAAGGCTGAGTGGGTTAGTTCATGTATGGAGTGATTTTTGCTGTTACCTAGTTATGTTGCAAGCATTTCTTAGCAGCAGGATCTCAACTCTGTGAACTTAAAATATTCAATTACTTTCCCGTCCCTCTCAGACAAAGAGGTAGCAAGGAATAACAAAAATGTCAGCAAACAAGGTACAGCCTTAAAATAATGTACTGTGCTTATTTTGATATCTTTAGCACTGACTATCATCTGTATAGGAATGGTGAGGTCTGCATTTACCATCAGCACCAATGATAAACAACCATGAACTAGATCAGACGTTAAATGGCGGGTGTTTACTTTGTCTTCCACTGTATTAATAATCACAACAATGTGAACGGGAGTAGAAATTACATAAACTATATAATTCTACAAGATAGTGAAATTACATTTCCTTAAGAGAAAATATGGTAAGAAGGTATGGAAAAGTTTAGATGTTTAAAAAGAGAGGCAGAAGAAGCAGGAGAGATGTAGGCAATGATGGCTATAAAGATGGAGGAATAAAGAAAAAATGAAATTAATAAAGAGAGAAAGATGAAACCTGAAAAGTTGGATAATTATAAGGGAAGAGAGTGAAGAGGAGGTAGATAATAAGATAAACAAGAACCGAGGCACAAGCAAATATAAGATGAAAGCAAATAAAACGCATGTAAAATTTTACTCCACCAGGTCAAACCAAGGCTAAATAATAAACAAGTGTGGAAGAGAGTGATTAAAATGAAAGAAAAAAATTATATACATAATATACATAAATATATATAATATATAATATATTATATATTATATATAACATAATTATATATTATAATTATATAATATAAATTATTATATATTATATATTATGTATTATATGTTATATATTAATTATATATTATATATATTATATATATATTTATATACCCATACACATAGTGAAAAAACACCACTAACAGAATGGATGCAAGTAAAACATTTTTTCCTTTAATTACTTTAAAAAATAATAAAATAAAATAACCTTTTTAAGTTAAAACTTTAAAAAAGAAGAGGTAAAGGGGTGTAAATAGGAAAAAAATTCCTCATGAGAAATAAAGAGCTTAGTTCCATTCATATTGTCAAAATTATTGTCAAGGATGAATGTTCATTATTTATGCTATTGTTCCAGTCAAGGATGGATGTTCTTTATTTACGCTGTTGTTCCATTCTTTGCATGTGCTTTTGGGCTCTGTAACCCTGGATTAAGGACGTGGAGTTGTTAAATGCCATGTCTTTTTGTTTTTCACCGAGCTTCCAACCACTGAAGCCGAGAGCTGAAGCTGGCTATATGGTACCTCTCAGCTTCCTATCTGCCAATATGGGATGGGATTTTCTGGGAGGTGCTGGCAACTGGTGTACTCCATAGCAGGGCTGATGTGGAGTTCTAAACTAGAAGTTCCAGTAACTGATGTTTATCTTCACTGAACTTTGTAACTCTTTTGGTAGGTATTTGATTTGATCCTCACTCCTTGTTGCTAGGGTGGTGTCAATCTCTGTTGTTCATCTGCACCTCAGAGGCCTCCAAAAATTCCACATTCAGGATGAGGAGTCTAAACCTCCGCAGGTTTCACATATTCACCTCAGTGGATGTGAATTGACCAGGATCAGACCTGTAGTGCACATGTGTCTATCTGAACAGTTACTAGCATCTTCCCAGCCTTTAAAAGATTCTCTTTCTTCAGTTTTCCAGTTCATGTCACTCTATGCACAGTCCTCTCTGTGTTTATTTCATTCACACTGCTTCACTCACTCTGGACCACTCAACAGGTTACTTTTATGTTAGGTTGGGCAACTTCTTTTGTGGATTTCTGATCTCCTGCTTTGGCTCCCTGCCCTACAGCCTCTAGATAATGTTTCCCGCTGTTGCAATGTTGATTCCTATTGAACTTTGCACCCTTGCTTTTCACTTAATAACTTTCTCTGCCATCTCTGGATTACTTAAGATTACCCTCCATCTCTGTTCCACAAGTTCCTGTAAGTCAATTTTATTCATTGCATCTCTCTCTCTCTCTCTGTCTCTTCCCACCCCACCCCACCCTACCCACCTGAAGTGGGCTGGCAGAACTGATGCCTGCAACCCGAGATGAGGCATCACTAACATATCATTTAGTATATTATGTTCTGTATTTCTGACTTTCTGTGTTTCTATAATCATTTTACTGTCAGATGTTCAATTTCAGTGAGTTCCTTTGTCACCCACATCACTGAGGAGCAATCTTCCTTATTTTTAAATCTGGAGCTGAAAAACTGCTGGGAAGCATGCCTTTCCTCTACTTCATGATCTTCTCTTCTCCTCTCTGGTTCCCTCTTAGCTAGAGTGTTCTACTGCCTACCATCTGAATCTTGAAGATGATCATTTTTTTTCTTTCTAGAACTGAAGAACCAAGTTCCATTATTTTGTGATGCTTTATACTGAATGTTTATGTCCTCACAAAATTTGTAAGTCAAAGTCCTAGCCCACAGTGTGATGGTGTTTGGTGATATCAGGTAGGGCAGTCATGAAGGTGAGTGGAACACTCAGGAATGAGATTGATGACCTTATAAAATAAACTCCAGGGGCTGGAGCTGTGGCTCAGTGGTTTCGGTGCTTGCCTGGTGAGCATGAGGACCTGGGTTCAAACCCCAGCACCATGTACACAACTAAGTGTTGGAGCAAATAAAGCCATGTGAAAAACTAAAGTTGTTTTGAAAAAGAAAAGAAAATTCTTTAAAGTAAACAAACAAATAAATAAAATAAACTCCAGAAAGCTCATTTGCTTGAGAAGAGAGTAAGAAGTTGGCCATCTATGAGCCAGCTAGTGAGCCCTCACACAGGGTTGAATCTATTGGCACCTTAATCTTGGACTTTGCAAAATTCAGAACCATAAGAAATAAATTTCTGTAATTACAATCTAACCACTCTGTATTACTCTTTCATAGCAGCAGAACAGACTAAGACAGGAGATAAAAATTTTTGAAAGTCTAAAATGTACCTAATCTCTCACCTAAGGGAAGAAAATCAAAGATGAACATAGGAGTTTAAGATGGATTTACTGGTGAGGTTCCCAGTTGTCAGTATGAGGGACACTAAAGATCTAGAAAAATGAAATAAGTAGTCAATCTGAAGAAGACTAAAATGGTCTTTTCCACTTGGCCTCCATGAATTGTAAGAGTCCTTTTGAGAGCAAGATGGTGATATCTGCTAAATCTTTATTACTGCACTGGAAATCCAAAACCAAGGATCCTATTGGACAGTCCTAATTTATGGCTCAATGGGGGAAATTTGGAAAGGATTGTTCCTTTCCTCCTTAATATAAGAAGATAAATTAAATCACTAGTTTGTCTTTGCAAACTCATTATTGACTGAGCATTGATATCTGTTTGGAAGATCAATGATGGCACCTGTAGTAACTGGGGATGATGTAACATGGAAGTAGACTTTGGATAAAGAGAAAGTTTCTCTATGTTTCCTTGACAGGAATTATGATGTTTGTTTTCATGTAAAGGTGGTAAAACCTTTGATTGAAGGAATAGATTAAAACATTGGCATCTTCAATAACATGAATTTCTGTAAAAGCAAAGCTTCTGGAGATTACATTCAGTATACAGTTTAGGGATGGTAGTATTACCTCCTACTGCTTGCTCTTTGGAATGGGAAGGAAGAGATGAAAGAAAACACTCTTTTCTTATGAAAGGCAATTCAGAAGATGACACATGCAATTTCCATCTTTCCTTTTCCTCTCCTTTTATGTTTCTTGTATAAACTAATAATTTAGTTTCATACACACACACACAAACACACAAACACTCACGCCCCCAAAACAAAAAACAAAACAAAAACTAAATACTGGACATAGAGAGCTCTTGAGTATTAGGCTAGTCAGAAGCTTCAAAATTAGAAAATTGATCTGTAGTTTTCTTGATGTGTCTTTTTTGGGTTTTGGTGTCAGTGTTATATTTGCTTCATATAAAGTATTTGGGGGGCTTCTGACCATCTCAATTTCATGGAATAGCTTAAAAAAGAGCAGTGTTAATTCTTCTGTAAATGTCTGGTAGAACTCAGATGAGAATTCATCAGTTCCTGGGCTTTTTTTTTTGGAAGGCCTTTGATTGCTGTTTCAGTTTTACTACCTGTGATTGGTTGGTTTAGAATTTCAAATGTCCTCTTGTGTTAATTTTTTTTTTAAAGAGAGAGAGGGACAGTGAGAGAGACAGAGAGAGAAACAATTTTTATTCAGTTTTTCACGTGCCTTTTGTTGCTCTGACACTTCATTTGGTACATGGTGCTGAGGTTTGAACTCACGCACTTGAGCATGCCAGGCAAGCGCCGTAACTGCTGAGCCACCACTCCAGCCCCATCACTTGTGTTAATTTGAGAGTGTCGTATGTGGCTAGATATTTGTCCATTTCATCCAGGATATCAAACTTGGAAGAGTATATCTTTTCAAAATATGTTCTACTAATCTTCTGGATTTCAGTTGAATCTGTGGTGATATCTCCATTTTTGTCTTTGATTTTGTTGATTTTCTTCACTTGTTTCTTTCTTTTGGTGAGGTTGGCTAGGGATCTGTCAATCTTATTTATTTTTTCAAAGAATCAGCTCTGTTTTGTTGAAGCTTTGTATTGTTTTTGGTTCTCAATTTCATTGATTTCAGTTGTGATCTTAGATATTTCCTTTCTTCTATTAGGTATAGTATTAGATTGTTCTCTTTTTTTGGGGTAGGGATTTGAGTTGAAGCATAAGTCTATTTATTTGGGCTCTTTCCTGATATTTGAAGGCACTCAGTGGTAAAAATTTACCTCATCAGAATGCTTTCATAGTATCCCAGATATTTTGATATTTTTTTGTCATTCTCATTCATTTCCAAGAATTTCTTGATTTCTTTTCTCAATTTATCTTTGATCCATTCTTCATTCAAAAAGGTATTAATTAATTTCCAAGCATTTGTGTATTTTCTGTTGTTTTTCTTATTGTTAATTGCTATGGTCACACCATTGTGGTACAGGATACTTTGGATTATATCAACGTTTTTATATTTGCTAAGATTAGTTTTGAGGACTAGGATGTAGTCTATTTTGGAGAACGATCTGTGAGCTGCTGAGAAGAAGGTAAACTCAGCCAATTTGGGATGGAGTATTCTGTAAAAGTCTGTTAAGTACAATTTATCGATAAAATTGTTTAGGTTAGAGATATCTTTGCTGATTTTTTGCTTTGATGATCTGTCTATTATTCATAATGGTGTATTAAAGTTCCTCAGAATTATTGTGCTGCTGAGATCAAAAATAGTTTAATATCCTTAAGTACTTTTTTCTATATATATTTGGGAGGGTTGTAATTAGGAGCAAAAACGTTAACTATTATTATGTCTTCTTGATGTATTGTTCCTTTTATTATGATGTAGTAACTTTCTTTGTTCTTTCTGACTAACTTTTGGTCAAAATTAACTTTGTTGGATTAAAAGGATCGCAACACCAGCTTGCTTGCTTTTTTGGGCTGCAAACCTGGTAGGCTTTTTCCAACCTTCCACCTCAGTCTGTATCTATTTTTGGCTGTATGGTGTGTTTCCTGTAAGCAGCATATTGTTGGATTTTGTTTTTTGATCCAGTCAGCCAATTTGTGTCTTTTGATTGGTTCATTGATTCCATTCACATTCAGTTTTAGAAGAAATATATGATTCTATGTCCCTGGCATTGTGATTATTGCTGTATTTTGCACTACCTCAGATATCTTTTATGAGTTATGTTATTATTGACTTTCTTATGTTTATAGGCTTTGGAAGTTGCTTGTCTTTTCCTCTGTATGAACTATGTCTTTGAGTATTCTCTGTAGAGCAGGCTTTATGTTTATTTACCTTGCTAACTTGAATTTACCATGGAAGTATTTTATTTCCCCACCACAGTTAAAGCTGAGTTTTGTAGGGCATAGAATCTTTGGCTGAAAATTATATGCTTTCAATATTTGAAAATTATTGTTCCATGTTCTCATGGCCTTTATTTTCTGATCTGAAAATTGCACAATAATCATTTATTGGTGTGCCTCTGAATATGATTTGTTATTTTTCCCTTACCACTTTTAGAATTCTTTCCTTGATTTCTCTACTATTCACTTTATATATGATGCTTCTTGGTAAGTTTCACATTTGGTTAAGTCTGATTGGTGTCCTATAGACATCTTGAATTTGAATTTCTGGATCGATTTTGATAGGGGGGAAATTTTTTTGGTGATCTCATTGAGAAGATTCTCAAAGCTCCTTTTTGTTGCTCTATATTTTATCCAACCCCAATTGCTCTCAGGTTATTTCTTCTCATCTCATCCTATATTTCTTGGAAGTTCTGATAAAGCTCAATAAGCTTCTTTTCTTGTCTATCCTTCTTGTACTCAATATAGCTCAGCCTATCTTCATTGTCTGATGTTCATTCTTTGAGAGCTGAGTTTCTATTTTCTACTGAGCATACTCCAATATTATTATCTTTCAGTGAGCTTTTAATATAATTGTCTGTTTTTCAATTCTTTTTTTATTAGTTTAATATGGACTTACAATTGAGGGGGAATCATTATCAGACAATCAAGAACAAATGTATATTTACATAGTTAGCCAAGGCTGATGCCAAGTCACAGTTTTCCCCTTTGGGTTCCCCATGGTTCTATATTTTCCACCCAAAAAAACCACTGGGTTAAATGGACTTCTCATGGAGGTCAGAGATATCCTTCGGAGTTGATTACCTCATACTCCATTCCTCCAGTCTCCTAGATATCCTTCCTAATCTCTGCCCCTCCCCAAGCTCCTCCCTACATCTCCAGGTATCTTAGGCAGGGTACCCCCTGTTTGTGTAAAAATTCATAACATGTTGAGGTTATTATTAGCTTAGCCATCTAACATACTGTTTCTGGTTGTATTTCAGCTTTCACAAATGAGAGAAAACATTCAGCCCTTGAGTCTCTGAGATTGGGATACTTCACTTAGCATAATTTTTTCCATCTCCATCCATTTGACTTCAAAAGCCATAATATTATTTTCTCTAATGACCTAGAAGTATTCCATTGTATATGTGTACCAAAATTTTTGAATCCACTTGTCAAGCGAGGGGTATCTGTGTTGGTCCCACAGTCTAGCTACTGAGCTGCTATAAACATTGATGAAGCTGTAGCTCTATTATATGCCAATTCTAACTCTTTTGGGAAAATACCCAGAAGTGCGCTAGTTGAGTCATAATGTGATTACAGTCAAATTTTGGGGAAATCTCAATACTGCTTTCCAGAGTGGCTGAACCAGTTTGCAGTCCCACCAGCAATGTGATAGTGTTCCTCTTTTCCCACAGCCTCTCCAGCATCTGTCGTTTGTATTCTTCATTTTTGCCACTCTAACAGGAGTGAGGAGGAATCTCATTGAAGTTTTGATTTCCATTTCTCTTATTGCTAATGATGTAGAGCATTTTCTCATATATTTATGGGCTTTCTGAACTTCCTCTGGTGAGAAGTTTCTTTTTAGTTCTGTAGCCCAATATTGATTGGATTATTTGTGATTTTGTTGTTTAGTTTTTTTAGTTCTTTGTATATTCTGGATATTAGCCCTCTGTCCCAGGTGTAGCAGGCAAAGGTTTTCTCGCGTTCTGTAGGTTCTCTCTTGAAGTTTTTGACTAGATCTTTAGCTGTGCAGAAACTTTTTAGGTTAGTTGCATCCTACTCATTTATTCTTGACTTTACTGCTTCCACCATGGGAGTTTTGTTGAGGAAGGCACCACCAAACCCTATGTCCTATAGTATTGATCCCACTTCTTTTTCAAGTAAATTTAAAGTTGCTGGCTTAATATCCAGATCTTTGAACCATTTTGATTTAATTTTTGTGTAGGGTGAAAGATAAGGATCCAGCTTCAGTTGTCTACACATGGCTGTCCAATTTTTCCAACACCATTTGTTGAAAAGGCTATCTTCCTTCCATGTGTTTTTGCCCCCCTTATCAAATATCACATATTTAAAGATGTGGTGGGTCAGCTCAGAATCTTCTATTCTATTCCATTGGTCTTCAGTTCTGGTTTGACACCAATACTATGCTGTTTTTGTTAATATGGCCCTGGTATAATTTCAGGTCAGGCATTGAGATACCCCCTACTTCCTCCTTTTTGCTGAGTAATATTTTGGCTAATCTGGGTCTTCTGTTATTCCATACGAACTTGAGAATTATTTTTTCTATGTCCATGATGAATGACATAGGTTATCTTGATGGGGATTGCATTATATTTGTATAGGGCTTTGGGTAGAATGGCCATTTTGATTATATTGATTATGCCTAACCATAAGCATGGAATGTTTTTCCATCTACTCAGGACTTCTGTAATTTATTTTTATAGTGTTTGATAGTTTTCATTCTGGAAGTCCTTAATACCCTTTTTATGGTTGATGTCCAAGTATTTTATTTTTTTGGAGAAGATGGTGAATGGGAGAGATTTCCTGATTTCTTCTCCCATGGACTTTTTGCTGGAGTAAAGGAAAGCTAATGATTTATTGATTTTGCTCTTATAGCCAGCCACTTTGCTGAAATTGCCTATAAGCTCTAGAAGTTTTCTGGTCAAGCTTATTGGGTCTTCTAGGTATTGAATCTTGTCATCAGCAAATAGGACAACTTAACTTCCTCTTTTGATATACAAATTCCTTTGATTTCCTTGTTTTGCCTGATAACTCTGGCAAGGGTTTCAAGGACTATATTGAACATGAGTGGTGAAAGTGGACAACCTTCTCTTGTTCCTGAATTCAGTGGAAATATTTTCAGTTTTTCTCCATTGAGGATAATTTTGGCTATGGGTCTGTCATAAATGGATCTTACATAGTTAAAGTATCTTCCCTTGATCCCTATCTTCTCCAGAGTTTTGAGCATAAGATGGTGTTGAATTTTATGAAAGACCTTTTCTGCATCAATTGAGATGATTATATGATTTTTATTTTTAATTCTGTTTAAGTAGTGAATTATATTTATTGATTTCAGTATGTTGAATCAGGCTTGTTTTCCTGGATGAAGCCCACTTGATTGTAATGTATTATCTTTTTAATGTATTTTGGATCCAATTAGTTAGAGTTTCATTAAGGATTTTTGTATCAATGTTCATCATGGAAATTGGTATGTAGTTTTCTTTTTTTGACATGTCTTTGTTGGATTTTGGTATCAGCATAATATTTCGTTCATCAAAAGTGTTTGGGCGTGCTTCCACCCTATCAATTTCATGGAAGAACTTATAGAGGATTGGTGTTAACTCCTCTATGAAAGTTTGGTAGAATTCTGCCTTATATCCATCCAGTTGTGGGCTTTTCTTTTTTGGAAGAGTTTTGATTGCTGCTTAGATTCCACTATCTGAGGTTGGTTTAGATTTTCAATGTCCTCATGTGTTAATGTGGGGATGTCATATGTGGCTAAGTATCTGTCTGTATCCTCCAGATTATCTAACTTGGCAGAGAATAAATTTTCAAAATAGGTTCTGATAATCTTCTGGATTTTAGTTGAGTCTGTGGTGATATCTCCATTTTTGTCTTTGATATTTTTTATTTTCTTCACTTGTTTCTCCCTTTTGGTGAGGTTGGCAAGGAGTTTGTTGATTCTGTTTATTTTTTTCAAAGAACCAATTCTTTGTTTTTTTGATAAGTTGTATTTTTTTTGTTCTCAATTTTGTTGATATCATCTCTGAATTTAGTTATTTCCTGTCTTCTATTATCGTTGGGATTGGATTGTTCCTCTTTTTGCAGATGTTTGAGTTGTAGCACAAAGCTATTAATTTGGGCTCTTTCTAGATTTTTGATGTATACACTAAGTAATATAAATTTACCTCTTAAGAATGCCTTCATACCATCCCAGAGGTTTTGATATGTTGTTTCCTTCTCATTCATTTCCAAGAATTTCTTGATTTCTGATGTCATTGCCTCTTTTATCCATCCTTCTTTTAAGAAGGAATAATTCAATTTCCAAGTGTTTGAGTAATTTCTGTTGTTTCTCTTGTTGTTGATTGCTAAGATCATATCATTATGATCTGACAGTATACATGAGATTATATCCAATTTTTTATATTTGTTAAAATTACGTTTGTGAACTAGGATGTGGTCTAATTTAGAGAAGGATCCATGAGCTGCTGAGAAGAAGGTAAATTCAGCTGTCTTAGGATGGAATATTCTGTAGATGTCTGTTAAGACCAATTTGTTCAGATTGGAGTTGTCTTTATTGATTTTTTGTTTTGATGATCTGTCTAGAGTTGATAGTGGTGTGTTGAATTCCCCCAGAATTATTGTGTTGAGATCAATGAGGGGATTAATGTCCTTAAGTATTTTGTCCATGTGTTTGGGGGTGTTGTAGTTTGGGGCATAAGTGTTAATTATCATTTTATCTTCTTGATGAACTGTCCCTTTTAGTATGAAGAAGTATCCCTCTTTGTCCTTCCTGACTAGTTTTAGATAGAAATTAATTTTATAAGATATTAGGATCATCATGCCAGCTTGCATTTTTGGGCTGCAAGCCTGTTAGACATTTTGACATCCTTTCACTTTCAGTCTGTGTCTATTTTTGAGTGTTAAGTGTGTCTCCTGTAGACAACATAGTGTTGGATTTTGTTCTTTGATCCAGTGAGCCAAACTGTGTCTTTTAATAGGGGCATTGAGAACATTCACATTAACAATTAAAATAGGTATGGGAACTGAGTCTCGAACTTTGTGACTATCACAGAGTTTTGAGCCATCTTTGGAATGTTTTGGTGTGTAATGTGATTATTGACTTGCCATTGATTAGAGATTTAGGTATTATTAGCATTTTCTTCTGAATGAAGAACATCCTTGAGAATACTGTGTAATGCAGGATTTTTGTTCATGTATCTTGCTAAATTAAGGTTTATCATTTAATCCTGAGTTTTGCAAGGTATATTATTTTTGGCAGAACATTTTTATCTTTCAAATATTGTTCCAAGTTTTTCTGGTCTTCATTGTTTGATGTGAAAAATCCATAGTGATCCTAATTGGTTTGCCTCTGAATGTGATTTGGGGCTTTTCTCTAGCTGCTTTTAGAATTCTCTCTTTAATTTCTCTGTTATTCATTTTTGTATATAATATGTCTTGATGTATTTCTCATTTGATTTGGGCCATTTGGTATTCTATAGACATTTTGGGTGTGATATTCTGGGTTCATTCTAATGTAAGGAAAATTCTTAATAATTTCACTTAGAAGATTCTTAATGCCTCTTGTTTGTTGTTCAGAGTTTTCATCCATTCTGATGACTCTCAGGTCATTTCTCCTCATCTTATCAAATATTATTTGGAAATTCTGGTGATGTACTGTAAGTTTCTTCTCTTGTCCGTCCTTCTTAAACTGGACACTGCTTAGCCTATCTTCATTATCTGAGGTATGTTCTGAAGTTCTAATTTCAGTGGAGTTTGCTCTTGTGTTAGTACCTTCCAGTGAAGACTTGATTTGTTTGACAATGTTTTTCATTTCTGATAGCTCTGCTACATCTCTTTTCAGGGTGTCTAATTCTTTATAAAGCTGATCTTTCATCTCATGGAATTGCCCCCTTATTTCTTTATAAAAGTTGTCTCATCACTTGAAATTGTTTTCTGAGATATCTTTCCTTATTTCTTCTTTCAACTCTTTGATTGAGTTACTAATCATAGGGCCCCAACCATGGAGTCCTTGGGTGTGGAGCTGTGAGATTGAGGAGGAGAGTTATTTCCCCTTTTCCTCATTTTCAGAAACAGTGGGTGTGTCTTAAAGACTGACCGTATTACTCTTGTAGGGGTAAATGGAGCTTTTTATAGCTTTGATTCATTGGGATGGGGTGCTATTTGGACAGCTCAGACCTATAACTGCCAGTCCAATCTGTGAGGAAATGAAAGCCTATAGGTGCATATACTAGACAGTTTCAACTAAAACAGTTATGGTAATGATTAGCACCTATAAGGCTGGTTTCTTTGAGAGAGCTCTCATGATATATTATGATATCAAACAAGTACCAATTTTGAAGAATGCAATAATACATCAGAAAAGTACCTGTTTTGAAGAATATAAAAAAGATAATACATCACGATCAAGTGGGCTTCATTCCAGAGATCCAAGGCTGGCTCAACATATGTAAATCAATAAATGTAATTCATCACCTAAACAGGACTGAAGATAAAAATCATATGATCATCTCAACTTATGCAAAAAAAAAAAGCCTTCAGTAAAATTCAACACCCATTTATGCTCAAAGCTCTGGAGAAGATAGTGATCAAAGTAAGATACTTTAATTTTGTAGGAGCCATTTGTGACAAACCCATAACCAAATTATGTTTAAAGGAGAAAAACTGAAAGCATTCCCACTGAATTCAGGAACAAGACAAGAATGTCCACTCTCACTACTCTTATTTGATGTAGTCTTTGAAACCCTAGCCAGAGCTATCTGACAAGAGAAAGAAATCAACGGAATTCAAATAAAGAAAGAGAAAGTCAAGTTGTTTCTATTTGCTGATAACTAAATCCTATACCTAGCAGACCCCAAAAAAAACTCAACTAGAAGCCTTCTAGAGCTTTTAACTGAATTCAGCAAATGGCTGCTTATAAGATCGACACTCATATAACAGTAGTTTTCCTGTATTCCAGCAACAAGTTTGCTGAAGAAGAAATCAGGAAATCTTTCACTTTCATAATAACCTCAAAAACAATAAAATATTTTTACATCAATCTAACAAAGGATATAAAGTATCTCTACAATGAAAACTATTTAACAGTAAAAAAAGAAATTGAAGAAAACCTGAGTACATGGAAAAACATTCCATGTTCTTGGTTAGGCAGAATCAATATAGTTATAATGATTATTCTGCTGAAAGCTCTGTATAAATTCAATGCAAACCCCATCAAGTTGCCAATTACATTCTTCACAGATATAAAAAAAGCATTTCTCAAATTCATTTGGAATAACAGGAGACCCAGAATAGCGAAAACATTACTAACCAAGAAAGAGGAAGCAAGAGGTGTCACAATACCTGACCTGAAATTATACTATAAGGCTATAGTAACAAAAACAGTGTGGTATTGTTACCAAAACAGTCAGGAAGACCAATGGGACAGACTAGAAGATACCAAGACAAACCAAACCCTCAAATCTTTAACATCTGATTTTTAACAAAGGGGGAAAACTGTAGAAAAAAAGCCTGTTTAACCAATGGTGCTGGACAAACTGACAGCAATATGCAGACAATTGAAATTAGAACCTTGTCTCTCACCCTGTACAAAAATCAAATCAAAACAGATCAAATAATTGGAAATTAAACCAGCACCTATACATTTGCTAAAAGAATAGAATCAACACTCCACAACATTATTGCCAGCACTGTCTTCCTAAATAAGACACCCATAGTGCAAGAATTAAAGCCAAGAATAAATGAGTGGGATGCAATTAAACTGAAAACTTCTACACAGCTAAAGAATTAGTCATAGATGTACAAAGAGAACCTATAGAATGGGAGAAGATTTTTGCCTGCTACACCTCCAACAAAGGGCTTATATCCAGAATATACAAAGAACTCACAAAAACTGAACACCAAAATCACAAATAATTCAATCAATTGATGGGCTAGGGAAATAAACAGAAACTTCTAAAAGGAGGAAGTCCAAAGAGGCCATAAATATAAAAGAAAATGTTCTATATCACTAGCAATCAGAGAAATATAAATCAAAACTTTAACGAGTTTCCACCTTGCTCCTGTCAGAGTGGTAAAAATGAAGAATATGAACAATAATAGTTGCTGGAGGGGATATGGGGAGAGAGGAACACTATTACACTGCTAGTGGGACTGCAAGCTTATACAGCCACTCTGGAAAGCAGTGAGGAGACTCCTCAAAAAAACTAGGGATGGAACCACCTTATGACCTAGCTATCCCACTCCTGGGTATTTTCCCAAAAGAGCTAGTATAGGCATGTTACAGAGATACAGCTTCATCAATGTTTACAGCAGCTCAATTTACTATACCTAAACTATAGAACCAACCAGACGCCCCTCATTGGATGAGTGGATTAAAAAATATGGTACACATATACAACGGAATTCTACTCTGCTATTGAAGAGAATGATAGCATGGCTTTTGTAGCCAAATGAATAGAGATGGAAAAAATATGCTGTGTGAAATATCCCAAACTCAGAGACTTAAGGGCTGAATGTTTTCTCTCAAATGTGGAAGCTAGAGTAAAATCTAAGACAGATCGAAAGTTTGCTAAGCTCAATGATAAACTCAACATAGACACATTTTTACATGAAGCTAGGGATAGATAGGAGGGGGTAGGGGACAAAGGGAAGGAGTAGGGAGTTATCAATGCAGCTGGGAACCCTTGACTCCCATGAGAAGCCCAACTAACATGAGGGTAAAGTAGAGGAAACATAGGAACAATGAGTGGTTCAAAGGAGGGGAGACCATGGACTAGGATCAGCCTTAACTTACTTTATCAATATCCATATATTCATGAATTTGTAACAACAATTCCCTCCAATATGTAAGAGACTATGTTGAATGAATGAATAAATAAATATGTGAATTTAAACATTGAGAATAACCAAAGGGAATAAAATAGTTAGGAAACTATTAGAAGACTGGGATAACTATGATTTAGGAATTAAAGTTATCCTGTTTTATAACAGTATAAGAAATTTGCTTACAACATTAAAACCAGTACAATTGAGTGATACATTTATTTATTCATCACAAATTTGGATAGAATCTGGAGACGGTTTAAGCCATGAACCCTTTTCTCAGTGAGTTATTGGAATGGTGAAGTATATCAGTGAAAAAAATAAATAATTACAGAATAACATGTTTATGTACTTGAAATTTTTCCCTTAAAGAAATTACCATTGTGGCTGGAGCATTGGCCAGGCGGTTATGGCACTTGCCTGCCATGCGACCAGCACCACGTACACAACAAGGTCTTGGAGCAATGAAAGCCAAATCAAAAAGTAAATAAAAGTTTGTTTTTTTCTCTCTCTTTCTCTTTCCCTCTCTCTCTCCTCTCTCTCTCTGTCATTGTCCCTCTCCCTTTAAAAAAAAGAAAAAGGAAAATGAATTTACCATTAAAGCCGTGAAAAAGGAAGAAATTATTGTTTCTTGAGTTATACTTTAGAGGAACTGACACAAAAGTTTGTGCAGTGAAGTGACATAATGAAGACTTGCCTAATATGAATTCTACATCCTGTAAGCTTAAACTTCAGAGTGAAAAATATCAGAAATGTTTATAAGCAGGACTTTATTGAATTGATTCCATTAGTTACTTCTAATACTCTTGTGATACTCCCTCTGGTGATAAAGATAGATAAAGAATGTAAGGGAGAAGAGGAAGAAGAGAGAAAGACATGAAATATTTTGCCACTGGATTTTTATTGAGCTATTAATTCTTCAGTCATTTGATTTAGTGCTATTTTTAATTCCTTATTTGTTTAAGAATGTTATTTTCGGTATGGAAAATCAAGAGTAAATCAGTGAAAAAAAGAAGTCTTTCACTACCTTGTGCTTTATCTTAGGAGCTTAATTCTAGTAGAGAATGGCAATACAGCTGTATGTTAACACAGAGTTTGATAAAGCATGATCGATACTTCTATGAAGAAAATCACAGCAGAAAAGGATATTGTGAATATTGACACGTGTGTGAGTAGTGATGCTAGTTTACAAAACACTATTTTATATTATGTGGTATTTGAGCAGAGACCTGAAGAAAATGCCAGGCTGACTGTAAGGATTACTGAGGAAGGGTATTTCAGAGAAAGAGAGCAGCAGTTCCACTTGCTGTAAGTGGTAAAAGTTCTTCTCTGTTTCAAGAGCATCAAGGTGTTCATTGTGACTTGTTGAGAAGCAGTAAAAAGTAAGCTCAAGGATGAGAGTGTTGGGCTGGAACAGTGACTCAGTGATTATGGTGCTTGACTGGCATGCACGAGGATGCGGGTTTGAACCCCAACACCAGGTCTACAACAAAGCATCAGAGCAACAAAAGCCTCATGAAAACCTAAATAAAAATTGATTCTCTCTTTTTTTCTCTCTCTCTTTCATCCTCTCTCTCTTTAAAAAAAATAAAAAGAATAAGAATCTCAAGGTCCTATTTGACCTGGAAGGCTACAGTAAGGAGCAAGGTCATTTTAAGACCTTTGAATTTTACTTTCAGTAGAAGGGGATAGTTTAGTACTTTAGTAATTAAAATTGTAAATTCTGGTTAAAAAAAAGTCACAGACCAATAGACAACTCAAACTCTTCAATCATCTATACTGAACGCTTTATTTTTAAGATTGATTGGTTACAAATCTTGCAACAGGAAGCAATCTCTAGAGTAAGGGATTCTCATTGAAATCAGTAAGAAACACTTTTAATTTAAGTAACTGGAGCTATGATGGTGAATATTTAAAGGGCAGATTAAAACTCTGGGAGTCATTAAACAGTAATTAATTAGGTTATAGAAATATCAACGCCAAGGTCATCAGTTCAAATCAAAGTTGTGGAGACCTAATTGTTAACATTTGAGGGCACTTCAATAGGAATTATGAAGTGGAAGTCTGTCTCAATCTCTATTTCTTGTCCAGAAGAATTCATATGCACCAGCCAATTGCCCTGCTTTTGATATTCAATGAAATGTCTGCTGGAAGTCTTTTTGTAGATGTTAAGGTTAAATGAATCTGGAAACTTGCCTACTGGGTTAGGGTAAAAAATTTTAGAACAACACATAATCAAAAATTTTCTAAAATGGCATCAGAGTGTGTGTTCCCTAGTTGATTCTAAAACTCATTATGCAAAATGCACTGAAAAATGTAAGGCGGAACATGATGATTTGATTATGTAACAAAACCAGTTAAATGTTTTAATTAGCTACACAATATTTTTGCACAATAAAGATGACTGAGTGTTGAAAATGTACTAATTTATTTAATCCCATGAGAAAAAAACAATATTGAGGGAAATATAGTCCCTCTATTATAAGGGACTTCAAAAAGTAGAACACAAAACAGAATATAAATTTAGAGGACAATTTGGAAAAAAATCAGGCATTTTGCTTGTTGAATTATTTAAATTTGATAAAAGATTAGATTTTACCTTCTTATAAAATTCATAGTTGTGCTAGTTGGGTGGGGCAGCAGGAACATTATTCTTAACCCAGACGGAGAACCAATATCTTAAGTATTTGTATGTAAATACATAGGCTATGTTGGGATTTTGCTAAATTTTTAGGACTGTGTGAAGAAGAAGGGTGGAATAGTGGATTGCTTGGGAGAAAAATTGCTTGTGGATGATGTAATTCAACACATTGTAATGTGGCCTTTTGTCAAGACATGATTATTATATTATTAGACTTTATAAAAATGAATAAAATGAAGATATTAGAAACCTCAAAAATTTCACCAGAAATGTAGTTTGCATTTTTTACTAAATACTGAATTGAAGATATTTAGGCAGTCGTCGTCACTAGTATAATTGTTCTTTTACGGAATAAAATATTTACATCATTCATATACTACTAAAAAGACCATAGGTTTTATGCTGCTAATTTTGATATTATATTAAGGTATCAAGCAATATGGTAAAGTTCTAGTGTAAAGTGATTTCTTACTTCTAATATTGTTTTTCCTTTGCAAATACACTTATTTTCACCAAATTTTGATTTTATATCATAAACAGTTATCTTACAGGGGATTTACAAAATGATTATGAAATTCATTTCAAGAAAGCAGTATTTGAAGCATCACTAGATCTACTTTCTTTGATTAACTTCATTTTTGCAGATGGGTCATATTTTTATCACTTTACACATTTCTTTATTTTGATATTATACTGGATATTGAATATGAAAGAAAAGTAATGACCTTTTTTTTTTTTTTGTGGAGAGGCATTTTCCTTCATCTTATAAGATTCCTACTCTTGTGTCATTTCCAACATCTTTTTCAGCTGGTTCTGTGATTGGATTGGTGAGATTCAGTTCATCATTCATTTCAAAGATGTGAGTACAAGATCAAAACTTTTTTTTATAGAGAACCTAGCAATTTTGTTGTGATTTACACTCCAACATCAATTTTCCAAACTGCTTAAGAACTCTTTCTTAATTTATTGCCCCACTTTCATGTTTTTTGCCGTTGTAGTTGTTGTTCATCTGTTTGTTGTTTTAGATTTAGTCTTTGCTCCCAGTCTTGTTGCTAGTGCTTTGTCACGCAGGGAATATTTATCTGCCTTGCTTTCCTACAATCAGTATTGTGAAACTTTTGAAACATACACAATGACAGTCCAGAGTATCTAGAGAGGGTTCATCACAGGTTCCCCAGCTATGTTAATGAACCACCCTAGTGGTTCAACAGGCTTTCCGTAAATTCTGGTTGTGTCTTCTGACTTTAATAGGGCTTCCATGACTGTATCATCAGAGGATTCTCTTTCCTTTCCCATTCCACTTTAAATCCATCATGTGAACATTGAGTGATGATTTATAGGAAGAGCTGGTGGGTGGGTATAGATTATTTGTTTGGGGAGCTGCTCAATTTTCTAAAACTTTGTACCTGACAATGCATGACTTATAATATTCATACAATTCTGGTCAATTTACTCTTACCCTTGTAATGGTTGTTTTCTTACCCTCTTCTCCATTAGAAATGAAATCTGTTATAGGTATTTTTTGCTAGGAAGGTCTTGACAACTTCTATTTGTAATTATTTTTAATCTACTTATATCATCAACTCTCTGATAGGATTAAAACAAAGAACAAAACTTTCCTTTTATAAATCATCCAACTTTCTTCCTTTTGTGAATTACATTATACAATTACCTTCCTCATCTTCAGCAGAATCAAAAATTTCAATTATTTTTAGTAGAAAAAAGATATTCAAATTATATTTAATAAATTACAATGCCCTCATCTGTTAAAGATGATATAATAAAGCTTAGACTCAGTGCCTTATCAAAAGAAATTTCTTACAGTCCTAGAGGGTGGGAATTCCTAGCTCAAGTTATTACTGGATTTGTTCTCTGGTGAGGGGCCACTTCCTGGTTCATAAATGTCTATTTTTCTACTATCACTTCATTTAGTCAAGAGGGGCAAATGCTTCTCTAGGGACTCAGTTATAAGGACATCAATTCCATCATTCAAAGCTCTATTCTCATAACCTAATCATAACCCCAAGATGAAATATTTAAAAACCTTCACATTAAAGATTAATTAGTTTTTAATACATGAATTGCGGTGGATACAAATATTTATTCTATACTACATAATACTTCCAAATATCAGAACATTATATGAATTTAAAAATGATATAGGAGATGTTCGATGCCACAGAAAGCTTTATATTATTTTTAAGTGATAATTATAAAACATTAAATTTTTGTGAGTGAATTTTTAAATTATGGTTATTTCTGGTGAGGTTATATGCTCCTTAACTAGAGGTCATTCAGTTGCATGAAAGTGAATCCCTCTCTTTCTAGTCTAAGTAAAGGTGTTTTTATTTTAATGCTAAATTTAAAGTATTCCTAGGGAAACTGACAACCAATGATAAGGAATTTAAAATCCATATTGGATATAATAATTGGCCATGTTTGATTCTCTTGGTATAATGGTGTTCTATTGTATGTATAATACTTCTCTGAGTTCCTCTTGAAAATATTTTGGAAGAATAATACAGCAAGTTATATTGTTAGTTCAACCAGGTATTACAGTGAGATAGGTCATGATATACTAACACTGAAACTGGAAATCTTTGTTTTTGAATGATGTTTTCATTGGTGTCTTAAATTTGTTTATGATCATTATTGTCTATTTGTGTACAACTCTTTTGAGATCAAGGACCTGACTTATTCTGTTGCGTCCCTATTATGAAAACATATGCCCAAGTAAAAAAAAAGAGTGTGAATAAAAATACAAGACCCAAATATATTACTTTACTGAAATTTTAAAAAATAATTTCAAGTTTTCTTTTTCCTGCCACATAAATGTTATTTTTTACATTCTTTTTTTGTTATTTTTGATGTAAAATACACAACTTAATGTGAAGAATTATTAAATTTATATAAAAGATACACAAAAACTTACATTTGAATTTAAATATTATAAAAATACTTCTACCTAAAATTATATATAATATGAATAAAATAGACCTGATGAAACAAAAATTTAGAATTTTTTAAAAATATGACATACAATATAACAGATTTGAATAAAGGGTTTTGACTCACTGAGAGGGTAACAGATTAAATAATCAATACAAAATGGAGTAAATGACAAAAATTTTATGGAATTACTGGTGATGGATATGTCTTTAAGGTGAGTCTTGATTGTTGATCATGCTTCATCAAGTTGGAGTGAGATGAAGAAGGGAATGAATGGTGGAAGATAAATTTAGAGTGCTAACTGGGAGTCATATCTCAATTAGACCATGAAAAAGACTTGAGGGTTTATTCTAACAAGGGAAGTTACTGGAGGGTTTAGACAGAAGAAAAGACATGATCTTACTTAAAATTGTTGCTTTTGCTGGTTTGTAAAGAATACCCTATAGAGGAACAATAGAGATCATTGCTCTTCTGAGAATTGTTTAGGTTGAGGATACATTTTTAAATTATTATTTGAGAGAGTTTTGGGGCATATGAATATCTTCTGTTGTAGTTTTAAAGGACATCAGAGTACTATACATCAGATATATTTTAAAGTTTCTACTGTCAGTCAACAAAATGCATTTATTTTTCTTATGACACTAAGATATTCAGATAGAAGGGAAATGAAAATATCTGGTGTCTTTTAATCCTCTAAGTACTGAATGCATCATTATTAGGCTGACTGTACCTTTTTTAATCTTATAAAAGCATATAATACTTATAATAAATAGTTTAATGTTAAATTATAATTTTAAAACACTATTCAAAATAGCAAAAATACAAAATCATTGATGTAACCAAATAAATATAAATGTTCAACAAGGAAACAGTAATTTCATATATTGGTTTCTTAAAAAGGATACTTTGTCATATATTTTTACCAAAAGAGAATATCTTTAAGTATGCAGGTAAGATATTTAAACATCATTAATAATTGTATTAATATAAGAGAATGCCCAAGAAGAGGATCTATGTTAAAAAAATACAGGGATCTATCTGGAGTTATTGATATATCAAAGGGGAAGGAGAGATTTCATTTCTAATCAAATGTGATAAGGTGCTCACCATTTCTGGATTGCCTATTCTCTCTAACAGCCACTGAGTTAAGCACCTTGTATACATAAATTTCTTTAATATTCTCTCAATTCATTGTTAAAGAGAGTAAATTGCAATTACCCTCTTTGTCATTATAATGCATATATATTTTTTTCCTAGGTAAATAGCAAAATTTTAACTGGGAAAGCAAAAATATAATTTCATCATTAAGAACACTGAGGAAATAACAAGATTTCATGTGTTCCTATTATCCTGTACAGAAACAGCTAGAACTTATTTTGCTACAGTGATAAAGAACTAATATACGATAGCTTTATTTTTCATTTGTTTATTTCCTGCAGCTACCATGCAGGAAATGTGTGCATCATCTAATTGGGAAGGTGTCCACCAGCAATTACATCAAATGGAATCCATGGGATCCAGCAATTATAGCAGATTGGATTAACAGCAAATGCATGCTTAATAAGTATTTCTTAATGATGATGATGACGATGACCATACTGAGTATTAGTGTGACACTAACAGTCAATAAAAGACCATTTTCACTCTTCTTCTCCACTACATTCTTAATATGACTACTTAAATTCCAATTTTGCAGTGAAAAATCATCTTTTAAAACTTTTTACTTATAATATTCCAGATATTGATAAATAAACTGAACAATTTCAGTAGTATGGTTTAGCTAGATGCCATACAGAGGATATGAAACAATAATCATAAGTTTTTTCTGTGTAATTTCCGCAACAGCCTGAAATTAAATTAAAAACATTAAATAATTTTACCTTTTAGACTCAGAGATAATTCTCCCATGAAATGAACATCAACTGCATTCTACTCTGCGTCCAACTATCCAGTTCAAGGTCAGCATAAGATGGGAAAGACTAATCAACTCAGAATGCAGAAAATCAGTTTTTAAACATTTCTCTTAGAAATCAAGAAAACTTATCATTTTAATATTAAAAAGAACCAACATAATCACAAATTCAATTTTGTTTAATTTATAAATTCTAATAAATGTCATTCTTTTGATACTATAAATTTTGATGACTAATGTACTTTTATTGTATGCTTTTAATAAGTAGTATGTACATAAAATACCCTCTAAATCTTAACATACCACTATAAAAGGATTTACTATTGTAAATTTTGATCTTGTAAGCAATAAGTAAGTAAAATATTAAATGTAACAAAATTTTATTTAGTTCACTAAATTAAGACAATTATATAGTAGAGTTCAGAATTTTTTTCATGTTTGGGGTGGGAATATTGCTCAGTGTTAGAGTATTTGTTCATCATGCATAAAGCCCTTGTTTTAGTCCCTAGCACTGCAAAAGACAAAACAAAACCATATTTTATTTTTCATATTAAATTAAAAAAAGATACGAAAACACTGGGTTATAAAGTTAATTTTTGAGAAACACTAACTTGTATTATATTTTTTAAAAAGAGAGTGACAGTGAGAGAGAATTAATTTTATTTGGTTTTTCATGTGGCTTTTGTTGCTCCTACACTTTGTTGTGTATATAATTCTGGGTCCGAACCTGAGTCCTAATGCATGCCAGGCCAGTGCCACAACCACTGAGTTACTGCTCCAGCCCAACTTAATATATTTTTAGTAGGAAAGTGAACTTTTAGGTGTTTATGTAGAACTTGTGGAAGTATAATTAGGATGCTTGTGTATGGAGGGTTTTAATGTGTGTGTGTGTGTGTGCGTTTTGTTTGGACTTTTGTTCAAAGCACAAGTTTTCTTTTCTTAAAAAATTCTGGGCTATATGGTTGAAATTTTTCCCCTTTAATCAATTTATAGATAATATAAATTGTTCTCCATTTATGATGACTTATGTATAATTTTCAATTTTAGTATGGTGTAAAAGTAATAAACACATAGAAACAGAAACTGTATTTGGAATTTGGATTTTTTTCTTTATTGTTGTTACTGGGATTGAACTCAGAGTCATGAAAGCATTGAGCCACACTTAAGCACTGAGCTCATTTAATACATAGTTTTGAAACAGGGTCTTGCTAAGATGCTTCGGATCTCACTAAGTTGCTGGGGCTGGTCTTGAACTTGCAATACTTCTGCCTCAGCTTCCCAAATCACTGGGATTACAGGAATGCACCATCATTTCCAACTCTGTTCTTGGATATTTTAATCAGCTTTTCCATTTCTGTGACCATAAACCCTAACAAAAACAATTTCAGAGGAGGAAAAGTTTATTTGATCTTCACGGTTTCAGAGATCTCATTCTATTGATGACTGACTGCATTCATTGCTCTGGGCCCAAGCAGAGGTAGAACATCATGGAAGAAGGGTGTGGAGGAGGAAAGTAGCTTAGGACATGACCACCAAGAAGCAAAAATAGAGTTCCTGTCACTAGAGACAAAATATAGACCCCAAAGATACATCACAAGTGACTTACCTCCTCCAGTCATCTCCTACCTGCCTACAATTACCTCCCACTTAATCCATATCAGTTTACTGGTTTGGTTAAAGCTCTTATAACCCAATCATTTCTCCTCTAAACTTTTTTGCATTGTCTCTCATGAGCCTTCAGAAGCACCTCATATCTCAACCATAATATTGGGCTAGGAATAAGAGCTGCATTATTCTCTAGCAATACAAGGTAGCCGCAGCAAGCTATATCTCTGTCAGTTGCATGGTCATAAGGGTAAAATCATATACTTTACAGTACTGTTTCTGAACAGTGATGTAGCTGGGTGTATCAAATGCATTTTTTATTTAAATGTATTCAACTTATGAGTTTATTGGGATGAACTACATAATAAGTTGAGTAACATCTGTAAAATAAGTTCTTATATTAAAACCTATTTTGATGAGGAAATAGTGCCCCAAACCCAAGAACCGTTTTTTTTTTTTATTTATTTTTCCTATTGGGAAAGAACAATCATATTGTATTCAGGTATCTAATTATCTTTCACTTTATGGATACCTGAAAGAACCTGATATAGGCATTTTCCTGGTCTTTTCACACTGCTATAACAAAATATAGCCTGGCTTATAAACAGAAATTTATTTCTCACAGTTCTGGAGAAGGGAAAGTCAAAAAGATGAGGGTGCCAGCCGACCTGTTTCTTGTAAGGACCTGCATTCTCAGAGACAGCTGTCTTCTCACTCTAATTTCACATGGTGGACTGGTAAGGAGTCTCTCCAAAGGCTCCTTTATAGGTACACAAATATCATTTTTGAATGCTCTGCTCCCATGGTCTGTTAACACCTCCTAAGTGCCCCATCTCCTATCACATTGAGTATGAGGATTTCAACATGAATTTGGGTTGGGGGGCATAAGCAGAACACAGTATATGCTCTGCAAAACTTGTATCTTTTTGTGTTATTAACAGCTACTTGACTTCCTGATTCTACTTTCAAAATTAACACTACTGGGTGAGGTGTTGTAAGGATAACACTATGGAGAGCATGATTCTAGCATTGATGACCTTTTTTCTTCTTTCATCTGTAATCTCTCCTCAGAGTTACAGGCCCTGCATATGCATGTAGTCTTCCTTAACATTCCTACTGTAAACATGACCTTTATGGTTTATAACATTTATTTTCCTTTAATAACTGAAGTAAATCCCAGGGATCTTTAAGGGCATAGAACTGGTCTCATACATTATCACTTTGATTAAATCTCAATTCCTGATTATGATAACAAGTATTCACTGCTTTCTGATTTATGGCAGCTATGTGAAGCACCTGTGTTTTGTGTCATCATGATACTCACATTGTTTTGACATTGTTTTAGAGAGTATAAAAATTTTAACAATAAAAACTATACTCTGATACAATTTTCCCCCTGGGAGAAGCAGTGCTTTTATATAACACAGTTTTCAGCCAATAAGATGGAGGGACAAGGCAAGGAGGTGAAGGAGTGCCTGAGAAGGTCTGAGCACTTTGAAAAATCTACATTTCAACTATAATATTCCTATGCATGTACCATTAGAGCATAAGAAAGTAATTGCATCATAATACAATGTATAGAAAGTAAAGTTCTTAAAATCTACTCAATTTTCTGGCTTGGAAAGGATAAAATTGAAGAAAAATTCAATATATTCAAAATTGCTTAATTCAGTATTTCTCAGAGGAGACACCTATATCATCATTTGGACTTAGGCTTAAGTTTTTGTTATTACCAAAAAGAGCCATGGATTTATAAGATTAACACTGGGCTGAATCAGAGAACATTGAGTAATGTCCAATCTCTGTATCTATCATTAAAATGTCACTAAATTTATTTATGATTGCAGTTCATAGATGATAGACATACATATAGAAGGACTTCAGATAATGTCTTTCTTATCTGATATTACCATCACTGGAGACATCTTACCAGATTCTGTGAACCATTTAGATACAGAAAATGCACTACTTACCAACACAGTCCACTCTGCATTTGATATTGCTCCAATTTTTCTCTATTGAGCTAAATTTGTTTCCCTACAATTTCTGCCCACTAGTCTTAGGTCTACTCTCTGGATCTGTACAAAATTATCTAATCCTTCTTCTCTATGACAACCCTTGACATAGCTGAAAACAGCTATCATATCTTTCTAATATTTTATTTTCCAGGCTATTTACCCATCACCAAAATAAGATTAACTATCCTTGACCTGCCTCATCTGAGGACACTAAAGAGAACAAAGTGAGGTAATAGATGTAAAAGTATGTCAAGAATAGAGATAAAAACTCTTGAAATTTATAAGTGTAATATTCCAAAACTAATAAGTATGAAATTGTTCATCAGCCCAAATATCTTTCACCATGATACTTAAAATTTTCCATTTTTATATTGCTGCATTTTTATGACTGAACATAGTGCTTGGGTAAAATAATCAGTTAGAAGGGAATTTAGAATGTGTAATAATTAAAGTAGGAAAGGCAAATTAATGCTATTTCAAGGAAGGATAGAATATTTGCTGAGGAGAATCTTCCAATTTTTCAAGCCAGAATAATTCAAGGTACAATGCCCAGTGGTATTTGCTGTTTTAGACAAATATCCCTTTCTATAATAGAGGTCCAAACATGGGCTTACTCACCCTACTACAGAACCCTTGTGTCCTACTAGTTTTGGAAGTAAATCTAGCTCCAGCAGTTATTCAGACCTTATAGCATCAGCTATTGTAAGGATTTCATAAGTTAAAACTAAGTACATGGAACAGTGTCTATCTTGCTCAGAAAGTCTCAGCTGTGCTAATCATGAAAAATTCCTCAATTCCATGGTCAATATGGGTATCATTAAATGCATGCTTTCTTAAATTTGTGTGTAGGATATTATTTGTGGGTGCAAATTTATCCCATGGGCACAAAGTTGGCTTTTCTATTCTTCTCCTCTCCAGTCATAGAGAGAGATCTTAAATATCATCCATTATATTTGACATAGTGATTGGAAAATGCACATTTAAAGCCTCACTTCTTTTGTTTTAAATAATGCTGACAACATGTTTCACCTCACCATTCAATCTGTGCAGACCCATTCTTCCTATACCTATTCAGGAAGTAAGAAAAATCACTGCTCAAACTGCTCCAATTTAAAGTCAGATAATAAGGGCCAGTCATGTCATAACTGAAAGAACATTCTAGTCAGTGATTCACTGAATTGAACAGGAGAGAAAAGAATGTAGAAGTTAATGCCAGATTATTTTTCTCACTTATGCTATCCAAAGTCAGAGGTAAAGACAAAACGAGTTTGCAATGTGCATAAGGTGTCTTAACTTCACAGGCTCAAGTTAGCATGTCTATTAATAATTCATTTTATTTCGCCTTGATCTCACCTTTGGCTGTATAAATCCCTTCCAAACTTATATGCAAAGTAGAAAATCACACCAAGCCACCAAAAACTCTCTATATATCATTACTGTTACTTTATTTTCCTGTAGATTTCTTATTCCCATACAACCAGAAGGGGCTCTCTTTGCAGGCCACATTGGAGTGCTATTTGTGCATTGTTGATCTTTCTGGATCACACAATAGGCTATTTACCTTAGCTGCTGTAAATTGATGAATTTCTCCTCTTTAGTAGTTGCAAAAAACGCGTTAAGTATTGTAGTTCCTTTATTTTCTTTCCATCTTATTTTCCATGAGATCTTGCCATTTGATATAGTTCTTTTGAATTTACAAATTTAACAATTCTATTTTTCTCATTTTAAGTGGCATTCTGAGTTTTTTCCTTTGGTCTACTTTTCTAATCCCTTTTTCTATCCTTCTCAAAATGTAGTAGAACCTGGAAAGTATATTGCTGAATTTCCTTGGTTTGGTTTTATTTTCCCTTTTTCTAATATGAAAGATCTCTTTATTTTTCTCATAGTTCTAAATTCCCAGGTTTCATATGGTACTGGTTTCATCATGCTGTTACTTCTTGAGACAATCCAGAATCAGTTACCACTGTATAATTAGGCTAAGATTTTAGCTCAGAAACTTCAATAGCTGGAAGACCCCTCAAAGGCTTGGCAGGAGCACAGACCTTTTACTTTTCTGGTGATTAGACTAAGGAGATGACATTTGTTCTGTAACAGTGGCAGTCATCTTTTGCCCTCAGAACTATTTTATTCCTTTTTGTCTTGGTTGTGGTTGAGATGTTGGCCAGGAAACCCATCTCTGCTCTCTTTATCTCTCAATTCTGCTTGCATATCTCGATTATATAATCTGTATTTAGTGTATTTCTGCTGCCTCCCTACACTCATGGTCTATGTTCCTAAAAAGTATGATCAGCAGATAAAATGCCAAAAAACAGTGAATAGCTGGAAAATTTACCAGTCACAAAAGTATACATTCAATAGACCACATATCAAGGAGGCCTCTAGAAGATCTATTAATTTTTTTTCCTTTTTAGTTTGGTACCAGAGACAGAACCTAAGTGCACTCAACCATTGAGCCATATCCCCATCCTTTTAAAGTTTTATATTGAGACAGGAGCTCAATAAGTTGCTTAGGGCATCGCTAAGTTGTTGAGACTAGTGTTGAACTTATGTTCCTCCTGCCTCAGCTCCCAAATTGCTGGGATTACCAGCATGCACCATCGTACCTGACAAGATCTATTAATTTAAACACATACAAAATAAAACTAAATAAATAAAGCAAAAATAAATGTAAGAAAATTATTAAATGAAGACAGGAGAAAATTATGATTAATTGAAAAATAGAATATGGTAAAATTGATTACCAAAACAAAAAGTGGTTGTTAAAAAAATAATAAAATGAATACATTGATAATTTAATCCAAAAGGAAAAAATAAACAGGAATTTTTCAAAAGAAAAAATACAATGGCCAAAAAATACATAAAACATATTCAATGTCCATTACAATCAGGGAATTATACATCAAAACTACATTGAGATTTCATCTCACTCCAGTTAAAAAAACAGTCATTAAGAATATAAATAATAATAAATACTGGCTAGGATGTGGGAGAAAAGATATACTAATACATTGTTGGTGGGATAAAAAAATTAGTATTATCACTTTGGAGAGCGAAATGGAGATTCCTCAAAAGACTGGAAATGAGGCCACCATCTGATTCAAGTAGTCCACTCCTTGGTATTTATCCAAAGGAAGTGAAATCAACATAGTACACTAATATGTGTGTATCTATATTAATGGCATGGCAATTCACAATAGTCAAGTTATAGAACCAGCCCAGGTGCTCGTCAATAGAGAGGTGGATAAAGAAAATGTGGTATATATACACAATGGAATTTTACTCAGCTATAAGGACAAATGAAATTATGACATTTGCAGGAAAATGGGTGCAACTGGAGAACATTGTGCTAAGTGAAATGAGTCCAACTCAAAAAGTCACGGATCAAATGTCTTCTTTCCTGTGCAGAGGCTGGAGAGAAATAAGGAAGTAAAAAAACAGAATGTCTCTCAAAAAATAAAAGGAAGATTAGTAAAGAAAAGAGATCAAAAGGAAGAAAGAAAAGACAGAAAAAGGGAAGAACTGTGGAATGAAATTGGCCAAATCATGCTATGTGCATATAAGAACGTGCAATGATGAATTCTACCTTTATGGATATCTATGAAGTGCCAATTAAAAAATAAATAAATAAATAGAAAGAAGACCAGTACAGAAGTGATAGAAGGGAAGGAAAGGAAAATAGAATTACTGGGGACTGAAATGAAGTAAATTATATTCCATGAATGTGTTAATCAGCCAAAATAAATCCCAGTATTATGTATAACTATAATGCACTAATAAAATGTAAAAATTAAAGCAAGTTAATTAATAAAATACAAAGTATAGATGAAATTAGAGACAAAATTATTTGGAAAGCATATTTTATAAACTTCTATAAAAATAAATATGATAATATGGGCTGTAGATTAGTTTGTGCTGGAGGAATGGAATACAGTATCTAAGAAGATGAGAAAGTGTTAATCATGTTTCCAGCATTTTCTAGGTATGTGTATTTAGAAAATGCATTTTTCTATTTGTACTTCAGTTGCATCATTTAGAAACTGAGAATAATTATAATTGAATTTACTTCGTCACATATTTCTGACGATTGATTAAACTGTGTACAAAAAGATCTTTGAAAATTCCTGGAATCACTCTTGTGATTAATAAAATTTAAGCATTAGTAGAAGTGACAATCATCAGATTTTATAGGCCAATATTCTATCAGCCACTGAGTCAGATATTTAAGCA
Organism: Aplodontia rufa; assembly: GCA_004027875.1. Taxonomy (NCBI): domain Eukaryota; kingdom Metazoa; phylum Chordata; class Mammalia; order Rodentia; family Aplodontiidae; genus Aplodontia; species Aplodontia rufa. The sequence goes on along the minus strand of PVKS010013866.1, from coordinate 4,558 downwards.
TGCGGCTTTACTATTTAATTGTTTTGATTTTAATTCTTAGAAATCAGATTAGAAAATGGTTAGCAAAAATTATTGTACACATTTTCAATGGTCAGTCAATTAAATTCAAGGTACATAAATCAGCTTCATTTCAAAGCAGCTTGGGCTCCATTATTAAAGCCCCCTCCAAGGTGTATCCTGTTTTTCTGGTTTGGTTGCCAATTACATCATGGAGTTTTCTGTAAGCAGACCTGGGAAATGGTAGAAGGAAGACCTCTTTCCTTTTCTAGGATGAGTCTGCATTTAGACGCTACGCTGTTACTGTTATCAATGACTGGTGGGTGACCTCATCTATTTTCTTGTCATAAAAAGTATCATTTACAGCTCTGGCAGTCTCATTTCATTTCTCTGTTTAGCTATCTGGCATTAGTGATCTTTCAGGGAGGGTGGTCTGGAAGTTTAGAAGTGCTATGCTGCCACTATGACTTAATATCTGGCTACTAGAAATCTACACTACTGACATGGAGTACCTTCATTTCCTCTTTCATCCAGTGCAGGTTTCAAAGAAAATCCTCAGATTTTCCTGCTGGATCCACAATTTCTTTCTTCTTTTCACCCTTTGTTTCTTTTCTTTTTTTTTTTTTTTAGGTACACATAATAGTTGAATTTACTTTGACATAATCATAATTGTGCATGCATGAAATTTAATTTACTCTATTTCAGTTGGCAGTGTAGTCCTTTTCCCTCCCCTCTCCCTTTCCCATTCCTCTTCTTTTACTTTATGTGTTTACCTTCCACTCATTTATATATTTTAACCAGTGATATATATATATATATATACATATATATATATATAGATAGATAGATAGTACAATTCACTGTGATATATTTGTACATGCACATAACATATTTTGTTGAATTCATTCTGCATTTTCTCCCTTTTCCCATTCCTCCTCCCTCTCAATTTCCTGCTCCACAGATCTTCCTTCCACCTTTATGATATCTGATGCTCCCTTTTCTTTCCCCTAACTTTCCTCTAGCTTCTACATATGTGAAAGAACATTTGCCCTTGATTTTCTGAGTCTGGCTTATTAACTCAGCATGATGCTTTCCAGTTCCACTCATTTACTGGCAATTGCCATGAGTTTATTCTTTATTATGGCTTAGTAAAATTCCCTTGTGAATATATACCACATTTCCTTAATCCATTCATTTATTTGCAGGCACCTGGGCTGGTTTCATGTTGGTTATTTTGAGTTGCAATGCTATAAACACTGACGTGACTGTATCACTATTCTATGCTGATTTAATTCCTTTAGATAAATATCTGGGAGAGGGATAGTTGGGTTATATGCTAATTTCATCAGAACCATGCTTTGCCTCTGCCTTGCCCTTCAAACCTTCATTTAGTTTCTTTTTCATCCAAGCTCTAGAAGCCTTCTACTGTGGCCTAATAGGGTGAGTAAAGTGGTGGTATTTATTAGGTATATCATGTCTTGTTTCAAATCCCCAAGCTGTCAAACTGAAATGATACTCAAATGCTTTCAACTGACATAAGAAGTTTGGGTTTCTTTATAATAAGGAAAAAAAAAAAAGCAGTTATTCCCAAAACACAAAATGTTTAGTGTGAGTGGTAAGTAGATTGGAATGTGAATGGAATCAAATTATAAAAGTGAGCAGGAGAGAGAATGTGTATAGTATTAGAGTCAATATGAAGGATTTGGGATTTTATTCTGTTTTTAATGACAAGCTATAAAAGACTTTTCAGGGGCTGGAGATGTAGCTCAGTGACAGAGCAATTTCCTAGAATGCCCTGAGTTCAATTCCCAGTACCAAAATAAATTTAAAAAAATTAAAAAAATAAATAATTTTCACCTGAGGAAGGAAATGATCTGAATTATGCTGATGAAAAATGTGAATTCTAAAGACAAGAGAAACAAAGTATTACTGAACAAAGCCAGGTGAGAAACTGAATGATGGTTGAGTCTAACATAACAACAGAAGTGATGGTGAATTAGATGTGGGTTGGATAGAAAATGAGAATATTCAAAATTAAGTCCTTTGCTGTAGATCTGAGGAATTAAACTCTTGGCATGGTCATTTAATGAAGTGAGCCATCTGTCTGAGATATGTGTTAATAAGGAGAAAAAATAGCATATATTTGAGAATGATGCTATAAGTGAGGTGAAAGTAACTTTATAAAATGAGAATTAAGTCTCAGGGAAGACACTAATCACAGAATATTTATTGCCTTTGGTAGAAAAAAAAAGATTTAGCCAGAGAAGAGCATGAGGGAATTTTATGTGGTAATGGAAATGTTCTATCTCTTGGTGCACACAGCTACATGCATTTATCAAAACTCATGGAACTATACTCTTCACTGTACGTAAATTATACCTTAATGTAGAAACTTATGAGTTAGAGAAACAAAAGTGGTGTTTACTTATAGAAAGAGATGGTTCAAATACAAAGCCATTCAACCAAAATAGCTGTACAATGAGATAAAAGTGTAAAGCAACTTTAATTCTGAGTAAATTCTTTCTACTTAGTTTATTATACACAGGAGTTTGATGACCTTAGCTATAATGAATCCATTGTAATTCAACTTTAAGAGATGAGTTATAAAGAGTTTCCTTTATAATAATAATAATGACTTATCAGTTAACTTCCCTCATATGATCAAATATGTGAAAACTTGTGTCACCACCAGATCCTAAACTTTCCCAGTGGGGTACAGGGAAACAACTATCCGTAGACATCTCCTGTCACTGAATTGCCCCAGCTATCTTAAGCAAAGGGCAAACATATCTGGGTGCCACTGAAAGTGACCCTCTAAAGATAGAGAAACTCAGAGATGTTCCAAGATAGTGAAGTGTGAGAGTTAATTTTATGTGTCAATTGAAACTTCTTTCCTCTCACTGGAAGTATTTACTTAACAAGTTAATGAGTGATTATCCTCTAAAGAGAGAAGAGTAAACAAATTGCCAAAAGCCCATAAAAGCTTACAGATTTAGGGTTTACTCTCTTGTGCAGCAAATCTGCCCTATCTGAGGTAAACCCCTTGCCTTCCTGGTGGTGTTGTGCTTGTGGTGCTTGGAGAGGTGAGGCTATGATATTGCCCTGACTGCTGCTTTTACTGAAGCAAACTATGTGTCTCAGGCCCAGCCATTTGGTGGTCTTCTGTCAATAGAATAAACATGCTAACTACTAGTTACCATTACAAATGGAATTCAAAGTACCTCAAAAATTTCAGAATAGGAAACTTCTAAAGGAATTGTATTCTGGATCATCATGGTAGAGATCAAATCCCTAGATCAAGGTCTTTGCTCTAAAACTAGAAGGCTCACAAAATCCAAAAAAACTGTAGGAGATATTTTTAGTCAACATTTATGGGTCTTGTGAAAATTTAGTAAATTTCTCTCTTCTTTTCGGAGAGGAATAAAATTTCTAAAACAACCTTTATTGTATCTCTAAAATCCAAATATGCCTGATAGTAACTTGTGCTTTTGTAAAGCCTAGTCATTTGATATCAGTGTCACTGTCCCTCTGTTCTCAACAATCAGGGTACAAATAATAAGAAACATCTATTTTTTTTCCTCAACAAGAGAAAAAACTGCATTTAAATTAGAAATTAAAGTGAAAATGTTATTTTACACTCTAGTCTTTTAAATCATTTCCTTGATTACAAATATACACATTTTCAATTCTCTAACAGGATATCAGATCTTATTTTTCCAAAAGTGGCATATATAGGCAATTCAACAATGAGTTTCTATCAAGTTGTACACCACTGCCATCCTTGAGGTACATTGAAGCAATGTGAGGATATGTTTACGTCAGTCTATGGAAAGACCAGATGAGCTGACCTGCTCTCCAGTAATGCTCACATTGATATTATATCCTAATGGGAAAATAAGGTCTCTTTTGGTGGCTCCTTTTTTGCTGGCACTCCAGATTTCAAGATTTGCCCTCTCCTGGGGAGAACTTCTACTTCTAAGCACACCATCCTCCTGGTCCTATGCCAAAGTAATTAAATTAATCCTTTATTCTCACTTTTATTGAGAGATACACATGATTCCAGTACATGGTACCATATTGTCAGTCTCTGAAACTCAATTTTTCTTATCTTGGATTTCACAAGCTAAATAAATCATGTTCATTTCATGAATTCATCTGCAATAAAAACTCCTCTGCAAGTTTAGGTAAGTAAAGGGGTTACTTGGGAAATTATATGAATGTGTGTAGAGCGTGAAATTTAGATAAAATGACTTTAGTGTCAACACTAATACAATGACATTTATACTTATATTATTATCAACTAAAAATATAATGGAGGGAAACATTCATCACACTGTTTAAAGTGTTACTTCATATGTGTGACAGACAATTCTAATAAGCTAACTGTTTTAGTGCCAAATTGAGGGACAGAATTTTATAGTTTCTGTGTTACATCCTAGAGAGGGATTTTTTCTTATGTACTAAACACATGCTAAGAAATATATAGGACTTTGAATTAGATCAGTAACCCCATCCTAATTGTTATTCTGTTTGTTTTGCTAGTAGGAAACTAAGAAGTACA
>PVKS010013865.1:0-49723 GCA_004027875.1 Aplodontia rufa | reverse complement strand
CCCCAGCTCCACCTGAGTCTCAGGGGCGCTCAGGATAGCACCACAGTTCCATGTGAGTCTCAGGGGCACTCAGTCAGCACCCCAGCTCCATCTTAGTGAGTCTCAGGGGCACTCAGGACAGCACCCCAGCTTCACCTGAATGAGTCTCAGGGTGCTCAGGACAGCATCCCAGCTCCAGCTCAAGTGAGAGGTGGCCTGGAGTGAGGCCTGACTCTGGAGCTGCCCCCAGGGTCTCAGGAGCTAGGCTGGGGTATTGGTCACAGCCACAGGCCAGACAGGGGAAGGAGACAGAGCCACTGAGCTGGCTCAAAAGCTGACGGCCTACTGTGGAGGTAGAGTCCAGGGCCAGGTCAAGCAGCCCTCCCCGCTCTTGGCTCTCTCTGCCCTGGTGTCCACCCACCCATATGACGGATGCATCAGGATGCCCACTCCCTAGCCCTTGGGGTCCTGGTCCCTCTTCAGTGAGATGCAGGTCATGCGGACACCTCTGGGGCTGGGTGGTCCAGATGGGCAGCACTGGCACATTTGCATAGCCTGTGGGTGGGGGCAACAGACCAGGAGTGGCCCCAGCTGTGTCCTCCTGGGAGGATGGCAGGTGAGTGGGTAGAAGCCTGCACCGGCCACGCCCTGGCAGGCTGGGGTGAGTCAGGCTCTGCCTCGCCCCAGCCCAGGGGCTGGGCTGCTACCAGGGCCTGGAGGGCTCACACAAGAATTTCTGCCAGCAGGCTGCATGCTCCTACCCTGACGGTCCTGCATCTCCTGAAGGCCATGGGGGCAGCACCGGGAGGGACACTGCTTGCACTGGCATGTGGCTCCTGAGGGACAGAGGTGAGGCTGGCAGGACTCAGCTGTGTGCAGGGGAGCTAGCAAGGAGCTGGGCTTGGGCTCCTGGGCCAGTGTGGTCACTGCAGGGACAAGGGTCGCCCTAGGGTTTAGAGCAGGGGTTGTGGGGTGGGGCAGGTGGCCTCTACTGCTGTGGAAGTCCTCTCCCCTGCCCAGCAGGGAGGGGACCCTGGCCTCACTTGTGTCCCCACCCCCTGCAGCCATCTCAGTTCCAGATGACTCCTGGCCACCAAGGTCTCACCTGCCGGATGGGGAAGGGACAAGCTGTGAGCTTTTAGGGGGCTGCTGCATCTGACCCAGGAACCTGGGACAGGGGCTTCAAAACATGGAATGACTACCAGCCAGGCCATGGAGCAGACGGGGCTCCCAGCGCTGCAGTCGTGCTGTGTCCAGCTCCCTCTAGGCCTGTGCCCAGCCCTGGGGAAAGAGATGGGTCCCAGGGCACCTGCCCTTCTGCCATGCTGCTGGCTTCCGGGGCAACTTTCTTGGGCCTCCAGGCCACTTTGTCAAAAGGTGTGGACGGAGTCTCCCACCTGCCCAGCCTCCAGGTCCAGGGCCCTTGGGGTGCCAAGCTGTCCCAGCCGTTGCCACCAGAGTCTGCGGCAGTGAGTGGAAAAGGAGATCTGCCTCCCTGGTGAGTGCCACTCGCTTCCCTGGGCTCAGGGCTGGGCCCCTGCACACACTACGGCCTCGCCCTGCCACATCGTGTGTCGCTGTCTCCTGACCCGCCCTGTGCTGGCCAGCCTGCAATGGATGCCACCATCCAGGAGGCCTGAGTCCGCTGTCTTGCGCAGCAGGACAGCCATGGTCCAGCCACCCTCTGTCCTTCGGGCCTTGGCATGCTGATCGGGGCACTTAGATTAACAAGAAGTAGATTGAGCTCATGTCCCAAATGTCAGCGCAATTATTACTGCTTGTCTGGCGTCCCATGTCTGCTAAGTGACAGGCTGGTGGCTCCAGCCCTTGCCCGTGTGGCCCATGCAGCAGTCCCCAGGGGAAGTGGGTGGGGAGGGAGGGGCTGGCACCCTGGAAACCAGGTGGTGTGTGGCCGAGTAGCTGGGATATCACCCTGCCCTCCAGGGGCCCCAGAGGGCTGAGCTTTGCCCAGGAAGAGCATCCTCTGGAGAGAGCAGTCCTGTCCCCAGGGCCAGATGGGTCTCCAGAGGAGAGCTGTGAAGGGCAGAGAGCTGGACAGGGTCTGAGCTCGGGCCAGGAGAGGGCTTGGGGAGATTTTCCCCAAAGGTGCCTCCCCGCTACTGCCATCTACACTGGCCTCTGAGACACCAGCACCTGGTGCACAGTACCCAAGCCCTCTTCTCTGTCCCAAAGCCTCCCTCCAGCCTCCCCCACGCAGGGTCGTCCCCATGGTATGTCCTCCGCACACCCGAGATCCCAAGGGTCATACAGCAGTACCCTTTGGGGAACCATCTCTGATATTTCTGGGGGTGCACAGCATCTCAGGCGGCCCAAAGGGTGGCCTGCCTGGGGAGCCCAGCACCTCTGTCTCAGTCTCAGTCTACATGGGGAAAAATTGTAAGGATTTGGCTTCACTAACCGTGGGGAACCACAGTCTGAAACAGGAGAGCAGCCAGCTCACTGCGGCCCAGACAGGGTTTCTGGGTTGAATTCTGTCTCCTAAAATCTCAGTTGCTGTTCCTCAACCCGTCTGCTGATTGGGTGAGGCTCACCCACCACCAGCTGAACACACCGACAAATTACCTTCTCCAAGCAACATGCAGAGTGGCCTGGGCACCAGGCCATGATGATTTGTACGATCTACCTGGCAGCTAGACCAATGAATAAGCAGGATGGCTTCCGTGAGAAACAGGAAGTGTGGTGATCCGTTTTCAGAGTAGTGTTCAGCCCTAACGGAGCACATTGTAGCCATTTAGTTAAAGCCCTTCCCTTAGCCTGCCTCAAATTTAAAATCAGCCAAATGCGTAGATCGCACCACTGAGCTGCTCCGATCGGAGCGAATGGCAGCGGGGCGGGGGATTGGACACAGGCAGGTGGTCGCCTGCCCAGGTGCGCTAGTGGGCCAGGTTACGTTGCAGGCCCTTCTATCAGCAGTAGACCTCGCCCTGGCCACCCTCTTCCAGGCACACTTAGATATTCTTACTGCACCTTGGTGTTTCCAACAATTTTATTTCTTCCACTTTTCAAGTCTGGGGGCCTGGGCGCAGGGGAGGCTGCAAGCAGGAGCCCTGCACAGGAGTCCTGGAGAGGCCCCTAGCCCGGAGGCCCTCACCTGGGATGGCTGAGGGGCTCCTGGCCCCGTGGGAGGCTGGTTGCACGGCTGCCCATCTGGTCTTCTGCAGCTGGGGAAGCTAAGCCATCACTCTTCCTGAGTTTCTGTGGGTGAGGAGTCCAGGGCAGGCTTATCTGGGCTACGCAAGGCCAAGGTCAGGGTGTCAGCCTGGGCTGGGTCCTCTCTGAAGGTGCTGTGGGGGAAGGACCTGCTCCCAAGCCCACACAGAGCCCAGCCCCTGCGCCGGGGGCCTTGGCGGCAGGTGCAGCACAGCAGTGTGGTTCTCAGTCTGAGGTGGGTGCTCCCGCCACCTTCCCTGCATTCTCCTCTGCACCCAAGGGGATCCCAACAAGGTAAGGGCATAGGTCAGCTCCTCCTGCCCAGGAGGCGCTCACGGATGTTCAAAATGGCACGGGGTGTTGGGAAGGACACTCAGGGGCAGACAGGTTAACTGCAGAGGCTGGAAGTCTGGGGGGTCACCTGTGCTGGGGGCCACCTCCAGGAGCAGGGACTGGCCTCCAGGGCAGCTTTGAACCCTGCTGCTCTGCCACCGTGGCTGATTTGAAAGCTGGCATTTCCTCTTCCTCTTCTCCCTCTCCCCTCCCTAACCACGGGGTAGCAAGAGGAGCCTCTTACCATTAGGGCCCAGGCATCCGTCCTTCCCTGCACCACAGCAGGCAGCAAGGAATCCGCTTCCTTGGGGCTGCACCTGCGGATCTAAGGGCAGCTTTCTCAAGGTTACAAGTGGGATTTAAGGGCAGCTTTCTCAAGGTTACAAGTGCCTCCTGAGTGGAGCCTTTGTGGCCTTGCCTTAAATCTCACTGCTCCCCTGGTAGAATCACAGCCTCTGGGGCGGAGGCCCCCTGAGAGTCTCCTGCGCTAGTAAAGCAATAAAACTTCCCCTTTTTCCAAAACCTGGTCTTCTTTGTTAGTAAGTTCAGCCCTGGAGACCACACCCAAGCAGGACCTGAATGTGGCCACCACCCCTGGGTTGGGAACACAGCCCTAGCACCTGGCAGAGGATCCTTGGAACTCTCAAGCTGCACAATTGTGAGAAGGCAAATTTGTGCTTAAAAAAAAAAAGGAAGAGAGTTTACCAGGAGGGCACTTAGCAGAGGGGTCGCAGGACCTCTGTCCTTGAGCTCCAGGCACAACCAGGCAGGTCCAGGGATCCTGCAAGGGCTCCCTGTGGTCAGCCCCAGCCGGGGTCCTCCTGGCTGTGGGACTGGCTCAGTAGGAGGTCTCCTTGGCAATCAGCAGCCTGCCCTCCCTCTGCAGCAGTCCACCACCAATCCCTGCCTCCCCTCACTTGCTCTCCAGAGGAGAGAGCCGCTCTCCGGAGCCCTTGGTCTGGTCCTGCTCCAGGTAGCTTCCTTAAAAATGCGCTCCCAGAGGCTCCCACCCTTCCCTAGGGTGCCTCCCCACACCTGGAGAGTACCTGGGGAGATGCCCGAGGAGAGGACTCAAGAGAGAGGGATGGGGAGGAAGGGACGGGGGAGGGAGAGGGAGAGAGGAGAGAAGGGGAGAAAGGAGAGAGGGGGAGAGAGGAGAGAAGGGGAGAGAAGGGGAGAGAGAGGAGAGATGGAGAGAGAGAAGAGAAAGGAGAGAGAAGGGGAGAGAGAGAAGAAAAAGGAGAGAGAAGGGGAGAGAGAGGAGAGAGGGAGATGGACATCCAGGGCTGCTGGGACTGGAGGCCTGGGGGCCAGAGGGTCACAGTCCACAGGCCGGTCTTACATCTCCCACAGCTCCATGTGATTCAACACACACAGGCAGGCATGCACGCTGGCACATGCGTGTGCACACAGGAGAACAGAGACAAAGACACCGAGAACTGGGCCAGGGCCACAGGCTGCAGTACAGACCTGGCCCAACATGCAGATCCAGCCGGCCCTGGGGAGGCTGTGTAGAGGCCAGCCTCGGGGTGGAGGGCACAGAGGGCGGCCTGAGCCGTGGGCTGGGGCCTGCTCGTCTCCACACACGTGATGTGATGACGTGGACAACAGGTGCCCTGCAGGTCAGTCTCCCGTGTCCACTGTGCTTCCCAGTGGCAGCTGAACCAGTCAGGACCAGGTGCCGGATGTGGGGTCTCACTGTGCCATCTGCAGCCTCTGTGAGCCCCCGGTTTCCAAGGGAAGCGGTTTACAAGCCAGAGCATCTATTTTCTGCTACTTCTTCTTGTATCACTTTTTATGAACTTTTGATGAGTAACTTATCACTTGCACTTTAATTTTCCGATTTTTCTACTGAAGTTGTCAGTGAAATCCTCTGTGATTTTTTTTTCTTTGTGCTGGGAACTGAACTCAGCCTCAGTCCCGCTAGGCAAGCACTCCACCACTGAGCTACATCCCAGGCTCCCTACACCGCTGAGGCTGGCCTTGAACTTGCAGTCTTCCTCCTGCCTCAGCCTCCTGAGTGGTGGATGGCAGGCGAGCTCACTGCACCCAGTGTGCACGCATGAGTTGTGCTTGAGGATTTCTGCTCCTTTACCATTCCCTTCAGTCTACTCTTTTGGATCCATTTTCTTGTTTCTGTAACTTCTTGTGAGGAAGGCTTCATTCGCGGGTGCAGGATTCTTTGAGGCCCACAGGTGAGTCTCCCTCTCAGCACCTCAGGTTCGAATCGCAGCACCTTCCTTACCGTGTAGCTCAACAGGGCTCTGATTTCCGTGTGGTTTCTTTCACTTCTGTAACTCATGGTTATTTATAAACACAGTTCTCCATTGCCAATCCCAGGAGGGCTCTGTGTTTCATGATGGTTCCTGTTGTCATTGAACTGTAAGGAGAAGTCACTCTTGTGGGGATTCCCCCGGGTGCGGGACAGGAACCCAGGCCTCATATGCCAGGCAAGCACTGTGCCCCCAGCCGGGTGGGGACTTTTTCGTAGCTCATCATGTGACTCGTGCTTGCGGACCTTAGTGCCTGCTCCGTGCCTGGACAGCGTGCATTCTGCGGCCAGCGTGGTCCTCCTGCCCAGGGACTGTGGTTGGCCGCTTGCTGGCACTGTCCACACTGCTTGTCCCACCCAGGATGGAAGGCCTGGGCAGAGCGCAAACACCTCTCTTCTTGCTCCCCGTTTCTGACCATTCAATGGATGTGCGTGAGCCTGGAATTTCTCCTCTGTTAGCTGCTTCTCGCTGTGACGCTTTATGCCTCGAATCTCCTCCTTCTGCTGGAAATGCGCTCACATACGATTTACTAATTTAGAGTTCTCATGGCTCCTCATTTCCCATTATTTTGCTTCACTTTTTGTGTGGCCTTCCTTATGATTTGGGGATCTCTGCAAACAACATATATTGGATATTTTTTAAATTAGGGGGAAAAAATTAAGAAACATTTTTCCCTAGTGTGATTTTTGAAACTGCAGACTACTTTAGGGGGCCCACAATCAACTGAGCCTGCAGGGCCACATGTCTCATGTCTCAGTGGAAAAAGAGCGCACAAGGTAGGGTGTGGTCATACCTTGTAAGCCAGTCTTGCTCTGGGGTGTAGATGGAGCACTCGCTCCTCTTTGGTCAGCGTGTTCTGCTGGCCTCACAAATACATTTCTCACTGAGGGCCAGGGGAAAACATTCTTAAAGATTGGAAAGGTCTAGGGACCTTGCAGGAAGCCCCAGGGCCTGGCCAGGCTATAAAGGCCTGAGTCCTGCCCCCAGCTGCCCTGGCCACCCTGGCCACCCTGGGTCACCTGTGTGCCTCCATCCCCACTGTCAGGGTCCTCCACATGTGTCCTTTCAAGATGTCACTGAATCTTCAGGCTCCTTCCCTGCCTAGCACCCTTGCAAATAACCAAACACCTCTGTGAACAGTGGGGTCCCCGTGAGGGCCACCACATGAAGGCGAGCTCCACTCTGCGGGCACCTTCTCCCAGGAGGCCAGGCCCAGTGCTCACTAGGGCTGGTGACAGGGTGGTGCACACCATCACGAAGCTTCTCCTAGAGCAGGGAGGTGCTTCCCAGGGACCAGGTTGCCACCTCTGTTCTTCCTTGATTTGGGCACCGTCAAATTGGTAATCTGGCAGGGCCCTTGCACCACTATAATGAGGTCACAAGTCCAGGGTTGTCTGGGGTGTCAACCGGGCATCTGAAGCAGGTGCAGGGGAGTGAAGTCCCTGGGTGGGTGGCCTGTGACCATGCAGGGGCAGCTGGGAAGGTGGAGTTCTCTGCATCTGACCTCTCCCTTCTGCGAGCACACAGTGCACAGGAGGGCAGACTGTCAGTGACTGCAGGTTCAGTCTGGTGACAAGAACACATCCTTTGTCCCTGGGGCCCAGTGGCGGGGACCATTTCCACCATGCTGATTGACAAGGTCCAGGCATGGGGAAGGGCTTGGCAAAGCCACCATTCCAGGAACTTGCCGCTGTTGTCTCTCCTAGGAATTGGAGCTTTCTTATAATGATCATACGTATAACATTGCATTTGCAGATCAAATTTCCAGAAAAATTTGTTATTGATGATAAAGATTGTTGTAAAAGTAATAATACTTCATTAGGTCTGCGGAGTCTGAGGGAAGATGAGAAATGCCTTTAAAAAATGTATCAATACCAGAAATCCAACTTTGAAAAGTTCTTAAGAAAATTACACTTACAGGAATTACTCTCACCCATGTTGATTACATCTAGTCCCGTTAATGTTTTACCAGTTAAATAATCAAAGACATAATAGGAGATTTGCTGTTTCCACAGTACAGGGACCACTGTATGAAACCTATAATATCGGAGGACATTTGTGGTATCCACCTACAGGAACCCAAATAAATAATTATTAAGACCCTCCACCCACAGACCCACCATTGCTTTTTACAGGAATATACAATGAAAATGGAGAATGCGAATATTAATATCAAAGCGCCTGCCCTTTCTTCAGAGACTTGGACATCAGGGGCTACCTTGGAGATGTGGGACAAAGGAACAAAGAAACAGCATACGTAAACAGTTACACATATATTATCTAAAAATCAAGTGTCCAAGCTGCATACTATATGAGTGATTGAGGAACATGTTTTTCTACTTCTAATTTTGCCTTTGTTTTTAAATAGTTTAAGTTTCTGCTTCTTAGAACTTAGTAAGGACACATAACTATTTTTGTAAGGTTACTAATAGTAAGGTGACAACAACATAATTTTAGTTAATTTAGAACTGTAATGCAATGCTAATTGCTTGTTTGGAAAAGGTCACTAAAGCTGGACAATACTGTATCACCAAAAGCAAGAAAATTTCCTAGTAAAATGCATGTGCAAAAACTCCTGAGTAAATATAGAAAGCTGACCTTAGTGTACTCTTTAAGTGTAACACAGGTAGAGGGTGTAATGTCTCAAAAAAGACATTTTCGGAAAAAGGAAAAGAAACATGGTGGTTAATGGGTCAAGGAAGTATGTTGTGTTGATGGCTAATGACAGGGATTACTGAGACATTTAAAAAGAAGTCAAATGTAAGGAAAGAGTTAATGAAAGCACCGTTGTGCTACCTGTATAAAAATACATCACAATAAAGAACCGAGGCGCTTGCTCAAGCGGGGAACTGTCTGCTGCAACTTGCCCCGGAGGTTCGAGATGTTCCTCCGCGGCGCCGGCTCCACTCAATCTTCTTGGGGACCCAAGGGTTCTGCTGGGGCTGGCTCCTGGCAGCCCAGCCTCTCAGTCTCCTGCCTGGTGGAAGGTATTGCTTGCACCTTCTTAGTGTGGGGACCCCCGGGACCCAATTCTAATTTTACCACGTGGAGGGGGTGCTGCTTGAGGGGTCTGCCTCTCACGCTGGCCTAGCACTGAGACAGGGGTAAACGTTAGGCAGAGTAGTTAGAATGCTGAGTGAATCAAGGGAAAACCGGTTCTTCTCCTTTAAGATCCATTTGACATCCCCCAGTGCTAGTGAGAAGGGTCTGGCAAGGTGGGTGCAGATGCAGACATTGCTTCTGCGAAGCCAGGCGCCACATTCTTCCTATTGATGCCTGAGGCACAAACCCAAGGCTGGCCCCAACCAGAATTTCCCACACCCACATCCTAGGTTTGGGGAAGGGAGAGGATGACCAATTGAAGGGTGAACATCCTACATAAAGGGCACACCTAGATGCCTCTTCGGCTGTCCGCTTCCCCCACTTTGAGGAAGTCTGCTCTTTTCCCTGTGCTTTGCTTTCCATAAAGTCAAGTCTGTCTACCATGCTTGCCTAGCGTCCCTTGGTTTCATTCTTTGACTCCGACAGGACACCAACCCAACATCCATCGAACTGGCATCAGCACCTTGGAGGAAGTCTGACCCCGCCCCTGCCCATTGTCCCTGTGGGTCCACATGGGGTTGGAGGTCAGGGTGGGATGGGCATGGCCTGGATGGAAGGTCCTGGTGTCCTTGAGGAGGTGGCATGCTGCACCACCCAGCCAGGTGCCCACTCCCAGCTTCCTCTGTGCAGTTCCTGTGGGATAGGGGCTGGGCAGGGTCTCTAGGGCCTGAACCCAAGGGTCACGCCTGCCCTTTTCTCAGGCTCTGGCACCAGGAAATCAATTTCAGGTTTCCAGAGCCTGGGTATTCCTTGCCCAGGTAAACCTGCACCCCCACACCCAGGCATCCTTTCTCCTGCACCCTCTAGTGACAGGCCTTCCCTCTGCCTGGCTTGACCCACAGCAGAGAAAGCTGCAGGACTCTGGGGATGTCCCCAGCATCACAGGTAGGGATCCTCCTCCTGCAGCCCTGTGGGAGAAGCAAGTTTAGGTTTCTCGCTGTGGGCTCACACGGTGCCACAGGATGGCAGAGAAAGCAAAGACAGGAGGGGCCCAGAGCCCTGTTATGCTACAAATCCTGCAGGTCCAAAGGCCTGGGAAGGGCCCAGCTGGCTCAGCAAGTGGAGGCAGCCTGGGCAGTGAGGCACAAACCTGGTCCTTCCCTCCTGTCCAGGGGTGTCCCCCATAGCCTGACAGGGACCCCTGGGTTCCCAGATCAGAACCCCCAGGGAGTGGGGAGGGGGTCTTCAGTCCCGGAGGGGAGCAGGAAAGGGGCTGGCTGGACAACTTGGGGGTCCACCCTCAGGAACAGGAGAATCTGCATGTGGTCCTCCAAAAGCCCCTAGTGCATCCGCAGGACAGCCGAGTTGAAGTCTCCTTAGCTAGAACTTGATCCAGGCAATGCCACTGTGAAACATACCCTAGTCTTAGAACAAGTGTTGGCCTTACGGTCACTCTGGCTCACCTGACCTTCAACCCCAAATACTCCATCCGAAACTGCCATCCCATCTGGGACTGGAATTCTGAAAATACCTGGCACCGTGGAACGGTGACCACCTCAAAGAACAGAGGTGACACCGCAAGGACCCTTCCCTGACAACCCCTAACAACGCTAACTGCAAAGGTTCCCCCTCGCTCCGCCCCTGTACCTACCCGAGGCTGTACCCTTCTCTGCCCGTTGGCTTCCTTCCTTACAGCCCCTCCCAGCAGGCTTGGGGAAGGTTCTCGGCATCTCATAATCCCTTCACTCCCACCCCCAGGCTCTCTGCTTGGACCTCCAGGGCAAGGGCGGGGATGTCAGAGCTCTAGGGTCACCAGAAGTGCTTTGGAGCAGCAGGAGGCAAGTCTCCAGAAAAGGAGACCTTACCTGTCATTTCCCCAGGCCTGGAGCCTCCCCACCTGAACTGTGCCCCCACCCCACTGACGCAGACCCCAGGCCATGAAGGTCCCTGGCCATGCGCTGATGGGTGCTACTGTAGTTGGGGCAGGCAAGGAGATGGGGGTCAAAGAAGGGGTGGTGAGGTCCCCTGGGGACAGTGGCTCCAATGAGGGGCCACAAGCCCTACTGCACTGCCTTGTTCTCCACTGAGGTGAGGGAACAAGCCCCTCTGTGCCACCCAGGAGCTCCTTTGCCTTAGAGTGTGGAATCTGCTGGTTTAGCCTCTGGCCGGCACCCACCACCCAGGCCTGGACAGGGTCACTGTCCTTGCTCCAATGTCCTGGCTCTGTCACCAGTCACACGGCCTGAGGTTGACATTGCATTGTGGCCACTGCCCTGTTCCTAATCAGTTCTAAGTGGAACACAACACCTGAGCAAGGGGCTATGGATGGGACCTCCTGGGGCAGCATGCCAGGGGCCCTGCCTAGTGAAACCAGGGCAAGCTCGGGGACTTTGGTCTGGTGATGGGCTGTCTCACAGTGAGCCCAGGGCAGGTCCCATTGCTCCCTAGTGGCACCAGTGTCCCTGTGAGCCTCCAGGACTCCTTGGAGGAGGTTCTGAGGAGGTCAAAGGCATCTCTTATGCCTTGGAAGGGGAGCCATGCCAGGCGGGGCCTGGCCTCAGTGTGCCCATCGTGCTGAGGAGCACCCTCGAATCCTCCTGCGTCCTGACTCTGTGCAGACTGCCAGCTCTCCTGACCTGAGAGCACTGCCCTGGGGACCTTGGGCCCTGGAGCAGGGGCTCAGCTCCCCAGGGCCCACCCTCCTCGGGCCTACAGAGCCCTCCCCACCCAGCTGCCTGGGGGAATCGCAGAGGGATGAGGCCACACCTGGGAACCCACAGCTCAGGGCCCAGTCACAGCCCCCAAGCCCTAGAGCTGTGGGCACCCTCTACCCCTACCCACAAAGCCTCTCCATCTCCTGGCACAGATGCCAGGGGCTTTCACCCAGGGCTGTCCATGTCCTTCACATTTCTCCAGTGGGCTGGGCTGGAGTGGCTGCCTGCAGGGTGCAGCACTGGGGAGAGGGGTATTAACCATGGGGTCGGGCTGTGGTGTTCCTGGGGTCCCAGGGTGTGGCTCAGAGGCCCTCCTCTCTGGACTCCCCCTCTAGCCCTGACTGTTCCCCAGCCACCTGCCCCGAAGCCCAGGAGCAGCTGGAGTGGCCTGGGTAGGTGAGGGCTCCACGTCCCTGCGAGGACTTGCTGTGAGGTGCCTGGCTCAGGGGAAGGGGAGAAAGGTGGGGAATCCAGGAGGGAACCAAGGCCACCCTGGAATCTGGGACACCACCAGCCCAGGTTGCCCATGGCTGCCAGGTGGGCAGGGAACATGAACAGCATCCCAGTGAGGGGCCCAGGGTCAGCATGCTGGGACCCATGGCATGGGGAGGCGGCGGTGTCTCCTGACTGGCCAGCTGGTGGGAAAAGAAGGGGACAGAAGGTTCCCCAGGGAATCAAGAGCTGCTGAGAGGCCCGAGGTCATCAGGGCCCAGGGTGGAAGAGACTCATGGGCAGAACCTGGGCTGGGCTGAGGACTGGTTGCCCAGGTCCACCAGCTTCCTGAGGTTGTTCTTTTCCTCAGTTTATTTGGAATTCCAGGTTAACAGACAAAAGACAAGAGAGACAATGCCCCTGCTCCCGACACCCCTACCCAGCCTTTTTCCTGTCTGGCTCTCAACCTGGGATTGGGTGGGAGGTGGGAGGTGTCATCCTGTGCTCCTGGGCCTTGGGAACAGGAAGTCTCAGTTCCTGACAAGTATGGGCAGGGCTGTGGCTGCACCTGGCACCTCGCCCCAGGTCGGGGCAGAGCCCTGGGTGCAAGCACCCACCCTCCTCCCTGCCCAGACTTTAGGAAGTGGAAACTCAGCCCCTTCGGAATGCTTCTCCCCCTCGAGTTGTGAGGTTCAGGAAACTGAAACTCAGCCCCCAGGCTCCTCCCTCTTCCCCTTCCAGACTTAGGAAATGGAAACTCAGCCCCCAGGCTCCTCCTTCTCCCACCCCTGTCACCCAGCCTCCACCTCTCCACAGAGAGGCAGCAGGAATCTGGGGGGATCCGCTGCTCTAGGTCTGGGCTGCTGGACCTTGGTCCTGAGGGGACCTCGCCCTCCCACACGGAGCAGTGGGGAGGCTAGGCCCAAAGCCCGGGGAGGGCAGGTAGCTTCCATTTGAGTCACTAACTCACCCCCTCAGTCAGGAGAATAATTACAAATTCATGCGGCCTGGAAACAGGAGGCACAGAGGTGTTAACTCAGCCAGAAGTCTTGAGTGTTAGACATGGCTGTCCTGCCCTGGACTTGTGGCTCTAGCGTTGCTGTAGTTGGAGTCCAATTCTTGACCACGGCTTTGGGCTCAACTTCTCAGGGAACCTGTTAGGCCCAGACCCCTCGCCTGTGGTCTTCTAGTAAAGCCACGAAGGTCCTTCACCAGGAGCACAAGTGGGCGCCTCTATACCAGTCTCAGACCTGAGGGAGCCCTCTCCCTACAGCAGCCTACCTCTAGCTTTCAAACACTCCAGGAATTTAAAATGCTGCTCTGCTGTGCTACCAGAGCCTACCCGTGTGTTTAGGCAGACCCCTCCCCCACAGATGCCTGCAGGGCAGTGGGTGGGAGACCCAGTCTTGGAACAGGGGACACTGCATTCCCAGGAGTCCCGCTGTGTGCCGTGGTTGTGGCCACCGTCCTGGGCGGTGTGGGGGGGGTGGTGGTGTCAGAGATGACTTGCATGGGCGCCCAGGCTGGAGCTGCTTGGAGCAGGTCTCGCTTCATCCCTGCTTCCCCAGCTGCCCAAGCCAGCCCACAGCCATGCTTCCCACCAGCAGGCTCACTGTAGTCGCGGGGCAGAAGGGCACCCCCTGCTCCTCCTGCCCCCGCTCCCTCCTGACCTTGTGGGAGGCTGAACCCCTCAATGGCCCGTCCACCCCAGGGCAGAAGTGCAGGCAGCCATCAAGGGCTTGGGGACCTCTGCTCCTCCCTCCCACATCAGGGCTCTGTTGGGAGGTGGACTTCCAGGCCAGACGGCCAAAGCAGCCTCTGCAAAGCAGGAAGGGGTGGTAACATTTTATTTGAGGCACCAAAGCAGCAGCAGGGTGCCAATGTAGGGGTGAGGAAGGGGCAGGCAGGACTCAGCTGGACCTGGAGCTGGCAGCTCCCCAAAAGGCTACTCCTGAAGTGAGTATAACGTGGGAGCACAGATGTCAGTGGGAGGGGCTTTGGTGAAGCGGGGGCTCTTGAGGCTGCTCCTCCCCAGCACGGCACCCACGACTCCCGCGCAAGCACACACTGCTACTGGGGTTCACCACTGCGCGTGCCCACCCCCCACATTCACTGTACCCAGGGCTGATGGCTTAGGGGTCTCTCCTTGTGTCCTGCCCTTGAGGACCCAAAGACTTTAGGGGAACCCTCATCCTCCCCTGGCCCCGAGAAAGTTCACAATTGGCTGCAGAAGTGAGAGGACAGCTGACCTCACTTGGGGCAGGGGTTGGGGCAAGTGTAGGTGCAGAGCGGGTCTGGCCGTGGGAGCCTGCAGCCACTGGGGTGGAATCAGGCACGTGGAGGAGCTGGGGACTGCAGTGGCCTCCTGGGGTCTGCGAGGAGTGGGCTTTTCTTCCTGAGCGGGGGGAACGTGGGGCCACAGGTCCAGGGGGTCAGGGGCCCAGGCGCAGCAGAACAGACAGCAAGCTGAGCAGGAGCCCGAAGCCCAGCAGCGGGGCGCTGGCCCGTGGCCCTCCGCCAGCAGCGCTGAAATTGCACAGGAAGCTCTGGCAGCAGCGGGTGCCCACAGCCGCCACGCCGAGATTGACGCTAGGACCCGGGCAGATGGGGGAGCAGCCCTTGTTCAGGGTGTAGCCAAAGTCCACGACGTTCCCTGCACGGAAAACCAGGCTGTGAGGGGTGAGGCTGGCCTCAGGAGATGGCTGAGCTGGAACGGGCGGGGGCACTCACCAATGCCAGCAGAGGCAGACACCGTCACGCAGTAGTTGTCAGAGGAGGAACAGACAGTGGGCTTCAGACAGTAGAAGTTGCTGTTCTGATTGACGCAGGAGAAGCACACCAGGGAGTGGACTGCAGAAGGAGGCACGCACTGTGGGTGACGAGAGCCTCCAGCATGCCACCCAGGCCTGCCCTCCACACCCAATCACTTGTGGACATTTATTGAGCAACTATTACATGCCAGTCCACTAGCAGGACAATGACAAATGACTCCAGATCCTGGTCCTCGAGGAGCTCAAGTGACCTTCAAACACAGCATGACAACAATGTGGCCTGGTCAGTATTGAGGCCTCCTGTGGGAGCAGGGGGAAGAAGTGCCTCACTTCATTGGGGGAGGAGGCCCCAGGAGGTCCCACAGGGGATGCCCTGGAGCCCTGAGTGAATGCCCAGGGGGCCAGGAAGGGGAGTCCAGGGGTGGGTCAGGGCCTGTGCGCAGGGCTGGCCAGGCATCCCACCTGACTCCACACCCAGAAGGGCAGCCAGCAGCACCGGCAGCAGGACCTTCATGCTGCAGCGGACAGATGTGGGTCCAGAGGCACAGCAAGCCAAAGATGCTGGTCCTGCCAGAGAGATGCACTTGGTCAGAGGGCCAGCCGCGCCCCACATGCAGGGTCCTTCCCGTGGGCCATGCGTCTCCGTGTCGAGGAATAGGACCCACTAGTGCCCAGCAGCAGGGGCAGAAAAAAGAAAAGAAAAAAAGGAAATGGAGGCCCAGGGAGCGGCCCTGGTGTGGCTGTAGGTTCTGAGGCTGGGAATGGTGATTAGCACCGGTATTAGCTAATTAGCACACTGCACTTTCCTAGGGCCAGCTCAGGCCTCCACTTTCCTGAGGTGGTAACCTGGGGCTGGGCTCCAGTCCTGCCATCCAGCAACACATCCACTTTCCTGCTGGGTGGGATAAGGGGGTGCTCCCCAGACCCTACCAGGACCTCACATTCCCTCTGGGGCTGGAAAGAGGCTCAGTGAGGTGGCCACTTGTTGGCAGGCAGACACAGCAGGGCATGTACCAGGAGTCCTCCCTTGGGCAGGGGTCCAGGGCAGGGGTGGAGAGGGAGGTGGAGACAGGACCAGCTGGGCTCCAGATTATCTGGGGAATTGCAGAGGAGGAGTCTGGTGCTGAGATCAGCCCTGGGTGGGGGAGGAGCACCTGGAGGCACTGGGAGGTAGGGTCACAGGTCCTGGCAGGGGCCAGGAGAAATGAGAGGGTGCAGGCTGAGCTCCTGAGAAAGGGCCCCAGGCCTCTCTCACCCAGCTCTGGACCTCTGCTGACATCTTCGAGTCTGGAACAAGAGCCCCAGATGGCCAATGTCAGTGCCAAGCCCAGCTGGGTCTGTTCCTGCCACCAGGCAGCCCAGGGCAGAAGGAATCTCTAATTCCTCCTCCATCAAGTGAGGTTGGGTGTGGGGGAACACCGAGCTGTCTCCAAGGAAGCCCTGGCATGAACAGGAACAAACAGGTCCAGCGGCATCCCCACTGGTCCACTGTGAGGTGCCTGGCCTGACCAAGCCAGCCAGGCAGGGCCAAGTTAAGCACCCCTAGAGTGATGGCATCCAGGAGAGTCGGATGTTTCCGGATGGGCAAAGGGAGCCAGATGCAGCCGGCACCAGTGCCACCTAGGACCCTGGCCCAGCTCTCCTACCCAGCCCCACAGTCCCTGGGAAAGCCAGGCATCCAGTGGTTGCCAGCCCAGGAAAGGACCAAGAACCTGTCCTGGTCTCCAGGGGACCAGGTGGCCCACCTCAGGAGGCTTGGGAAGCTGGGCACCTCATCCGCATGCATAATCTAGGTCAAAGCAAAGCAATCCCGCCCCTTTCCCTGGGGCAGGTTCCAGCCCCCTGGGTAAATCGACCCACCTAATAGTTAATTCTACCTTTCCGGAAGGGCTTCCCCCAGGTTCCAGGCTCCCTCCTCTAGTCTGGAAGGCTGACCCTCCCCAGATTCCGCGCGGGGAGTCACCGGTGCCAGGAGTTGGGTGATGGGCCCCAGCGGCTGCACAGCTCCCGGCCCCGCGTCCCACCGGGAAGAGGGCCCGGCAGCGGTCTTTGCCCGCTCCTGCCCCAGATTTTCGGAAATATTCGGAGAGGGCTGGGGGTCGGGAGTAAGGAGGGGCTCGCCCTGGGGACCAGCCCCTCGCTCCTAGCCTCTCCTGATCTTGTGCAGCGCCTCCGCGCGCGCTCCTCTCGCCGGTTCCCATCCCTCCCAGCAGGGCGCCTTCCCTGGCGCAGGGCTCGGCTGGCGGCCGCGTGCACCGTGCCCGGATGCCCGGCCCCGGCGCATCCTGCCGCGCCGCCCTGTTCAGGTCCCCCAGGTTCCGTGGGCGATCCGGGCCGTGCCCCACAGACTCACCGCCGGGAGGACGCAGATCCGCGGCCTCGCCGAGCTGCCCAAACCTCGCACGCAGCGCACGGCAACAGCCAGTGAGACTCCAAGGCAGGCCGAGCACCGCGGCCAGATGGGGGCGGCGGGCGGCGGGCGGCGGGCGGAGCCCCGGGGTTTGGGCAGGCTGGGGGCGGGGCTAGGACGCACTTAGGGCGGGGCCGGGCGTACCGCATGCCGGGGGCGTGCCGGGGGCGGGCCTGGAGGCGGTTCCCCGACCCCGACGGCCTCCTTTGGGGACAGCATTCAGGGGGTCCTGGGCCTGCGCCGCCTCTCCACCCCTGGATTCTGACCTGACCCCAGAGCCCATGAGACACCCAGAGACCTCACTAAGCGCCCCCGCGGGGCCCAGCTCCTTCCGCTGGGTCCGGCTGTGCGCTCCGCGGTGCTTCTCGTCCTCGCGAAGGAGAGGCCTGGTGAGGCTGGACAGGATCACTCACGCCTTGGCTTGCGGGAGCGCCCCGCGCCACTCCTCGCTTTGGACAGGGTGTGGGGGCCAGGCCCGTATCCTCAGGCGCCTGGCGCGGTGTGGGAATCCCTCTGCCGAGGGCGCGGGTGGGGTGAGGAGGCCAGAGGACGCAGCATCCCGGTGCCTTGAGCCTGGGCTCCAGAGGTATCTGGCCCTGATCCAGATTGCTTCTGGGCAATCCCCAGGTTTGCTCGCAGGGGTGGGACAGGACTGGGCTGGGGTGTCAGGTGGGGATTTCATTGTCTGTGGTCCCTGGCATTGGTTTGACAGATCTGAGGGAACCCCACAGGGCAGCCTCTGTGAGCTGCTGCAACCATGGGGGCCACCAGTCAAGCTGTCCTGCCCTCTGCATGGATACCGCGGCCCTTTGAATGAAGTCCCCAAGCTTTGCCTGCCCTTTCACCTTTCCCTGTGTCTCCAAGTGCCATTAAATGCCTTTTCACGACACATACATGGAGTGCCTGCTGTAGGGGGGCCTTGCAGCTGGCTGTGACCCTGTCCTTGGTCTCTCTTTGGTGGGCCAAGGAGACCACTGCGTCTGGCTGCAGCCTCCTGCTGCAAAGCCCTCTCCACAGCCTGGTGGGCTTCCGGTTCTCCCCACCTGGTTTCCCACAGTCGCACTTCATTTTTCTAAGGTACACTTCCTGTAGGAATAGTCGCACTTGCCTGCAGCTTTTCTGGGTGGCAGCTGTGGTGACACCAAGGGAGGGCTCCAGAGATAGGGCTTCTTAGGTCCCTACTGGGAGAGGGCAGAGAGGGCTGGGGGAGACTCAGGGGGTGTGAGGTAGGGTGTTAGGGCAGCCAGAGAGGGGCTGGGGCTGGGGCTGAGACACCTTGTCTGCCACTGGAGGCAGAGTGTGTGTGTGTGTGTGTGTGTGTGTGTGTGTGTTCAGGGACAGGCCACCTTCTCCTTGCATGCATGCTCTCTGGGAGGCCTTTTGCAGGATAGTGGGAAGGATCAGTTTGGAAGGGCTTCTGGGGCTTATCCCTAGTACTGAAGGTGGGGGTCTGTGCTGCAAGATATCTCTGCTGCAGCGTGGTGACGTGTGGGTCAGGCTTCCACAGCTTTGGTATGATGCCCTAACTCCCCAGGATGGTACAATCCAGCAGCAGAGGCCTGCCTGCCGCTCTGATCTCCTTGGTCCCACTTGGGCTCAGGAAAGGTCTGAGTGAGGCTGCGTCTTGTCCTTGGCACATCTTTCCCCATTCTTCATCGCAAGCTGTGGGTGGTCTTGTGCTCCAGAGCCCCTGGCCCACCTGCGGAGCAGAATTGGATGAATTCTGGTCCCTGTGGAGCACACGCTGTCTTGGCATTTCCCTTCAGTGTTTGTTTTTGCTTCTTGCCGGAGGGTTTCTTCACTACAGTGTCTGCTCTCAGGGGTTCAAGGGCAGGGGACTTTATCCGTGTGCCCAGGCCCAGGGCAGGACGAGAGGGTGGACGTTGCAATCGGAAGAGGATCCTCTGATCTGGAGAGCAGGTTGCACTAGGAGGGCCTCTGCTGTTGTTTAGGTGTGTGGTGTCCTGTGTGAGACCGTGCAGGAAGGCAGGGAGGTTGGAAGTGAGTGACCGGGCCCTGCCTTTTGGGTATTTATTTTGTGAGCTGAGTTTGGTCTCTTTGCTTCCCGGTGCCCTGTCCTCAGCTGCTCCCCTCCACCACACATTTCCACCATGATGTTCTGCCTTACCTCATGCCCCAAGCAATGGGGCCTGCTGTCTATGAACTGAGGCCTCTGAATCTGTGAGCCCCCCACATAAACTTTTCCTTCCTCCAGAATTGTTCTTGTCAGGTATCTCGGTCACAGCAGTGAAAAAAGCTGACCCAAACAGTTCTACGGCTCCTGTCCGGTGGGCACCTGGGTGGCTGGGAGCCCCTCCTAGCCTGCAGGATCCTAGACACATGCCTTGTGATGGTGGTGTAAGCCTCCCTGCTGGAACCTGCTGGAACCTTCTGGAAACTTCACCCCTGCAGGGCCCTGGGGACCTGGGGTGGCACAGGCATGCAGCCCTACGGGCTTTCCTAACTTCTCCTTCCCTTGAGGCATGGATTCCTGCTCTGTTATCTGCTCTCTCTGAGGATGTGACCTGTCAGTTTCTTGACTTCTAGACGCTGGCCAGCCCTCTGTCTGGGACATCTGGGTCTTAGTATTCCTTGGTTCTGACTTGGAGGAATTTTGTGATTCAGAGATGTGCTCTCACCCCTGCGTTGGCCTTGGCCTCCATCACACACACCCAGGACAGGGTTGGACAGGGTCAGGAAGACCAGAGTTCCTCCTGTGGCCAGAGTGGCTGGTGGGCTGCCCTACAGCCCTGCCCTGCAGCCTGGTGAGCTTAGGCTTTAAAAACTAACTGTGATTTTCCTGGCAGGGGGCTGCCTTCCCCCTCCTGCAGGTGTAGTGCTCTTCCCAGCCAGCCCTGGCCCTCAGCCACCTGCTGCTCTCTCATCTCCTCCCAGCACCCAGAGGCCAGGGTGGGCAGCTCAGCAGGTCCAGGCAGCCCTGGAATGACTCCTGCCACCTCCATCCCTGACCTTCACTGACCTTCAGAAGTCCCAGGCCTGCCCCTCAAGTCTCACTGCCTGGAGCCACTCTTGTTCCTCACCTCCCCAGCAGTAATTAAGGAGTCCTGGTGCTGTAGGTAGCAGCTAGTAATGAGCAGCGCAGTGTGTGAAGGTCCTTCCAAGGCGAGGAGTAATAACTCCTGGAAGATAACTTGCCCAGGAATTTTGGGTCAATCCAGAGAGAACCAGACAACCAAGGGGTTCTTTTAAGGAGCAAACATGCATATGAATTTGACATCCTCAGTGCTGGTAAGGAGGGTCTGCCAGGAGGGTCTCCACACACTCGCACTGCTTTCCTTCTGCCCCAAAGATGCTGGAGCAGTAGAGCAGTGACTCAGCCCTTAGGGTGCTTGCCTGGCAGGCGTGAGACGCAGGTTCAAACCCCAGCCCTGTTAGGCAGTAGCTAGTAATGAGCAGCGAAATGCACGGCAAAGTCGCAGTGTTCTTTAAGTTACTTTAGGGTCGTCTTCAAACTGCTATCAAAGTAGGCAAGAAGGCAAAGGATGGGAGTGAAATTATAGAAAATAATCAGAAACAAACCTGATCGATGGGAAGATGTGTCAAAAGCACAGGCTTAATGGGCCTAACTCTTGACCGATTCCGTTAGGGTGCTGGAGAGCTGGGTATCATGGCTATAAGGGTCTCTATTCGTCTGGAAAGGAAGACTCCTTTGGTAGCTCAGGGGCACCAGGATAACTTCTGACCAGCTGCTGACCCCAGTGCCCACATTAACATGGGATTGACTTGTAGATGAAGCCCCCACAAATAGGATGGCCCCCATGACAGATCTGGAGAGGACCAACTAAGGTCTAAAATTCCACTGCCCAACATGAAGGAGGAGGTGAACCCCCCAGTTCTCCTGGTAAACATCACACAGTAATAAATTTGGAGATGACATGGTCTCTTTGTGGCTCTCTACTCAGGGACGGCCCACCCTCTTGAGAGCGCTCTCTGCCTGAGCCTTACCTTGCTTTTACTTTACTTTCAACTATAACCAAGTTCTCCTGTATGACGTTTGGTGTCTGCCTTTATATTTTCTTGTGTCAGAGCACAAGAACTGCGGTCTGGAGTTTCAGCTCCTCACTTTCCTGGGACATCAGGAAAAACAAAGGCCAGATGAATACATAAATAAAATCTATTCTCTCTCCTCTCACCCCCCCTCCCTCTCTTAAAAAAAAAATCACCTGCTTGGGCAGGCTTGAAAAGCCACAAGGCTGTCTGCAACCCTCAGTGCTTGCCCTCACTCAGCTTTCTATAAAATCTGAGTTAATGAGACAGTTTTAGGAGAGATAGTGAAACGGCTAGGTAGTCAGGACAAAGGTCCCCATCTAAGAGCTAGCTGGTAGAGAGTGTTTGGGAGGGCAGACTCAGGGTCTTCGTATGCAAATGACCATAAGGCTCACCTGTGGGAGCAACTCCTTTGTCCCTGAGGCCGGAAAACTAAGAAATGGGGGAGGACACAGATGGGAACTTGGTAAGAATTGCCACCTGTTTTGCATAGATTTTAACCCATGACTTTGATACTAATGATGCGGGGTTTTTGAAATGAGGCCGGATTCTCTGCTCCCACTGGCGAATGGAGCCTGGGCCGCTACAGATTTCAGCAGCCAAAACAGCCCGCTTCTAGTGTTTGCAGCGATTCCCAGATAAAACTGGGAATTTGGGCTGATTGCAGGTCCCTCAGGTCTCTGCAGCCCAAAAATATTAGCAGCTACCCAGCTAAGAGCTGGGATTTCTGTGGCGCCTTGTAGCTTTTGGTATGGAAGCACACCCCGGGAGTTCCGCGCCGATCTTCTGGGTCCTTGTCTTGCGAATTTGAAGAATAAAATCCACGGACAACCATGGAAGGAGGAGTAAAAGGAGTAGGATTTATTTAGGAAGAAGAGCAGAGACTCCACAAAATGGAGGGGCACCTGGAAGCAGGATACCATCTAATGGAGGTTAGGCCAGAGGTTATATAAATTTGAGGTATGACCATAATTAACATTCATGCAAGCAGGCATTGAGAAAGGCATCAACTCTGGTTAAAATCTATGTAAAACAGGCATTGAAACTGGTCAAGAGCACCATTGGTTAAAACAAAAGCTGGCAAATACCTCCTAGTACCCACCTGTGACCACCCCCATCTTAGTTGGGACAAGGGTGAGCCTCAAGGTCTTTTTGCATTTGAAGGCCCTGAGCATGCCCTGTCAATCACTCTCTGCCTCTACCAGCTAGCTCTTGGATAGGGGCCCTCTGTCCTGACTACCTAGCCATTTCACTGTCTCTCCTAATTGGCTCACTAAGTTTCAATGCCTGCTTTGCATAGGGTTCAACCAATGATGTAGATGCATTTCTCAATGCCTGCTTTGCATGCATGTTAATTATGCTCATACCCCAAATCAATACATCCCCTGGCCTGACCTCCATTAGATGGTGTCCTGCTTCCAGGTGTCCCTCTGCCTTGCGGAGTCTCTGCTCTTTTTCCTAAATAAATCCTACTCCTTTTACTCCTCCTTCCGTGGTTGTCTGTGGATTTTATTCTTCAAATTCATGAAACAAGAGCCCAGAAGATGGGCACAGAATTCCCAGGGTGAATTTCCACCACACCAAGAGCTGCAACACCCAGCTTTTAGCTGGGGAGCTGCTAACACTATTTCGGCTGCAGACACCTGCAGTCAGCCCAAATTCCCAGTTTTAACTGGGAATGGCTGCAGACACTAGAAGCAGGCTATTTTGGCTGCTGGAATCTGTAGTCAGCCCAGACTCCATTCGCCAGTGGGAGCAGAGAATCCAGCCTCGTCTCAAACCCCCGCACCATAACCGTCAGTGCCTTGAAGGCAGGGCTAAGTATGTGAGCCCCCTGGTCTTCCCGGGATCGCTGCACTAGGCTAGTTCCTTTCACCTTTTCACCATGACCTTTTGAATTTTGGAGTGAGTAGCTGGACCTGGCATGTCGGGTCCCCATTCAGGCCTCTTGCTCAGGGCTGCAGTAATAAGACTTCCGGTGGACAGGGCCACAGGGGAAAGGGTGGTGAGTCTGGAACTCAGCTCAGTCTGTCTGCTGAGGCCCACCTGGAAACTGCCTGCAGTTCAGACCCCAGCCTAGAATGAGCTCAGGCTCTGACCTCTCTGAGCTGGAACAATCCTGTTTGACTACCTGTGAGCTCTGCCAAGTGCAGCTGCCTGGACCCCTGTGGCTGTTGGCCCTTTTTGCCCTTCCTGTGTGTGACCTGCCTGTCTGTCATTGTGAAGTGTGATGCATGGCTTGAGTGTTGCAGTTATCAGCAATCAAGGTTGGACTAGAGGAGCTGAGGGCTGGGGGAGCAGGGGGATTTCCTGTAGCAGACAGTGAATGGCCCCATCATGGCCCCTGTCTGTTCATCTTTCCTGCTGGTCTCTCAGTCCTGGATCTGAGCCCTGGTCTTGCCATCTGCCTCTGGACCCGGCCCTTCTGCAAGAGGAATTGCCAGGGTCTTAAGACTGGCAGGTGAGGCCACCCAAGCTCTCTGCAGCACCCACCCCTGCTCTGCTCCAGCACATCCCCGGGTACCACTGAGGAGTGGTACTAAAGCAGAAGGGACCGGCTCTGCGGGTGCAGAGAGTGATCTGCATCTTGGGAGTGTGTTAATGTCGCTGCCATGAAAGGGAAAGAAGACAAGCTGCAGTTCTAAAAATACCCGTGGCTCCAAAAGGATGGCCTCCCGTGATCTAAGGGCTTTGAAGAGTGAAGACTTGAGAAGGTTGTCACTGGGAAGGGCCTTGGGGCAAAGGAGGCAGGGCGAAGGCCCCGTCCCTCCCCCAGCCCAGCGCTTACCATCAATTCAGAGATTTCAGACAGGTGGCTCAGAGTTCCAGGCATGTGTGTAGAAGGGACAGGAAGGGGACAATCTCAAGGGAGAGAGTGGGGCCTCTCACAGAGGAGAGGGACAGCACACCCGTCCTGCCCTCCAAATGTACTGGGCATCCCAGAGAAGCTTCCAGAGTCCTGCCTAGATCGACCTTCTGACTTCTGACTGTCAGCTAGGAGCTGCATCTAAGAGAGGGTGGGGCGGTGCTCAGAGCTGGAGCTTCGATGGAAACTGAATCTCCTTGGTTTTGCCTCAGTTTCCTGCCCTCCCCAACTGGTTCATGACCTTTGAGTGGCCCTTTCAAACTTCCTTTGTGAAGGTCTTGATGTTTTAGTGGCCAGGATTGGGGGTTGTGACAGTATTGGTGACAAGGGAGGCCCTGGAGATCTGGAAGGCTGTGACAAGATCCTGAGACAATAGCTTTTCTTTTGTGAAGACATTTGGTTATGTGAATATAATTTTTATTAGGTTGACATACAATGACTTTTTTTTATTAGTGCATTATAGTTTTACACAATGATGGTATTAGTTGTCACATATTCCTAGATGCACATAACTCTGCAATACAATTTGTTCAATATCCACCCCCCACACACACCCCTCTACTTCCCTCCTCCTGTCCCCTAATCCCTTGCCTTTCTTCTGGGTCCTATATTTTTCCTAAAAAACCCAAGTACAGTGACATAATTCTTATACCTGTGAAGAACATTTTTATGTACACGACTGTAGTATATACAGTGACATACTTCCAAATGCTTGCAATCTACCTCACTTTATCTCAGTTCCAGCATTTCCCCTTCTGGCTTTTAAGGCTGGGGAGATTTTGACAGACCCCACAGGTAAGGCTCTCTGAGCTTTTCTGTCGTCCTCCTCCAGCTCGCGGCTGGGTAGAAACCTAACAGTTACAGAAGGGTTTTGGAAAGGAGCGGCTCTTGTGAAGGAGTCTGTGCGCAATGGCGTTGGTGGGAGCTGTTTGTAGGTTCTTCGGGAGGATGGGCAGATTTCCAGATTTCAGAGGTACACTGATGCAAATGGGCTGTCTTCCCGTTTCTTTTTTATTTATTTTTTTATTAGATGAATATGGAGTTACAATTGAGGGGGAAACATTGTCAAACAATCAAGAACAAATGTATATATGCATAGTTATCCAAGGCTAATGCCATGTCATGGATGCCCCACTTGGGTTCCCCATGTTGTTGTTTTCCCCAGAAGACCCCCTGAGTTAAATGGATATCTTGTGGAGGTCAGAGATCTCCTTCTGAGATGATTCCCCCATATTCCCACCCTCCAGTCCCCTAGGTATCCTTCCTAAGCCCTCCCCCCACGCTGTCCCCCACCCTATGCCGCCTCCATGTCTTCCTCTTCCAACAGCAAGAGTTTTCCTGGAATGCTGCTCTCTGATTTACTCTTTTTTGGGGGGTGGGGGTGGGTACTGAGTGAGAATTGTCAATGCTCAGCGATCAGAACGACGGGAATGGTGCTGTTCCAACTCGGAAACCCCACCCGGAAGCTAACCCAGAGGAGAGATTAAGGGCGTCCTCAGGGCCTTAATGCAAAGGACAGTGAGGCTCACCTGGGGGCCAACTCCTTTGTCCCGGAGGCAGGGAGACTGGAAAGTGGGGGTGAACTGGGATGGGAACTGGGAAGATTTGCCGTCTGACCTTGACCAATGACACTGCTGCTTTTCTCTCGGTTTACATAAATCTTTGTCACTGCTCAGCCCCACAACCAGTGTAGACGCCTAGCACACGGGAGCCACATCCAGCTATTATCCACCCTTCCTGCTGTGGAGAGTCTCTTCCTTAAATAAATCCCAGTTTTTAACCAGGTAGAGGTTAACACTATTTCAGCTGCAGAAATCTGCAGCCAGCTCAAATTCCCAGTTTTAACTGGGAATAGCTGCAAACACTGAAAAGGGGCTATTTTGCCTGTAGAGATCCGCAGGCAGCCCAAGCTCCATTCGCCAGCAGGAGCAGAATCCGGATTCATCTCTAAAGTCTTGCTTTGCCACCGCCTGCGCCTGGGTCGACTCTGCTTATCCAAATTGCAGAAAAGCAACAATAGTCATGGTGGTTCATCCAAATTAGCCGCATATCAGAACCAACAGGAGCGGCACTGGAGGTAGAGGTGTAGACGAGGAACTGAAGGACAGACTGACTTTGCTGTAAGTGGAGACATTCCTTGGGAAAGAACTTGCTTTTTAAAAGGAGGACATGCAGAGGGAATGTTATTTTAGGAAGAGAGGAAAGGATGGAGAGCTCTTTTTACAAAATTTGGGTATTACAGAATGGATAAGGTACCAGGAACCCTGTGGGTGGCTGCTCCCTGGTGCAAAGTGGGGCCCATTCTGTTCCTCCAGATGGGTCTGAGGCAACCCGGGCAGTGGCCAGCACTGCTAGTGCCAAGGTCAGGCGGGAGACCCAGGAAGCACACGGGAAGCCTCAGCTGTGGACTGGCCAGCAGGGCTTATGACCTAAGAAGCTGTGCCTTCACCCCGCTCCAGGGAGCCTCTGAGCTCCCCAGCAGGCCCATAGCTGGCCTTGGAGACCACTGGACCATGCCAATGGATGTAGATGGGCAATACTGCGAATGATGGATATGGAAAATTACCAGAAATCACTCGTGTGAGCCAGACAGCAAACCCCCTACTCACTGTTTCAAAATCTACCGACTTGGGCCCTCATCAGAACCTACTGACTCCTGGTCTTTATCAGAAAAATCACACTCTTCCAAAATTCCTGTTTTTTTTTTTCTTTTTTAAGAGAGAGGGACAGTGAGAGAGAGAGAAAGAGAGAATCAATTTTATTTAGTTTTTCACGTGGCTTTCGTTGCTCCAACACTTTGTTGTGTATGTGGTGTTGGGGTTTGAACTAGAGTCCTTGCGCATGCCAGGCAAGCAAGCGCCTTAACCACTGAGCCACCACTCCAGCCCGAAACTCCTGTTTTAACCGGAAAACTCAAACCTTGGCCCCCTCCCCGTCATTCCCTCTATATCTACCCCAGGGTGTAAGTGACAGGTGGGTCCTAGACTCCACTGGGCGCCCCCTCCACGGGTTTCTCCGGAATAAACCTGTGTTACTGTTGAGCCAACGCTCTCCTCTCTTTATTTCCTTCATTCCTCTCTTTCCTTACATAATGGTGCGGAAACCCAGGACAGGAAGATGGAGCTCTTAGGCTCCCTCCTGCCTTCCTCCCTCCAATTCTGCCTTACTCTTCATCTATCCCTCTTTACTTCCCCGTCACACAAGATTTGAGATTCAGAGCAACGTCCGAGTTTGTTACAGCTAAACGACAGCCTCCCGGGCTGAGATTTCTGCAGCCTTATTGCTACTAGCATGGAGCAAGAGCTTTTCTGAGCTCTTTGTTGTGTCCTCTGGAAACCTCATTCTTGTCTCTCCCTTCTTTCTGTCTGGCCAGACCTTCAAATCTCAGGCTTATTTTCCATTTTGTTCCCACATGCAACACCGGTCATACTGATCATCTCACTGGAGAGGGAAGACTCCAGGTCTCTTGCAGAGGCGCCCTGCTAGAGACTCCCTCATTCCTGGACCTGGGTCTTGGGATCAGAGTTGGGACCGCCCACTCCTCCCAGGTGATCCAGCTCTGCCACGCGGTGGCAAGGAGTAAACTGAGGATGCTTTGTTTTCTCCTGTCACCTCCAGCATACCTCTCCATTACTCAATGGCCTAGATTCTTAATTTGGGTCCTTTGCTCCAAAAATACTAATAGATCTTAATAACAACAAAATGGTAAATGATCTGACACAGGACCAGTGTTTCAAGGTTCCCAAAGAGAGTGGCACCACTGGGCCTTCCTTTGACCTTGACCGGGTCATACACTCTTTCCCTCTCTCCTTCTCTCCCTCTCTCTCTCTCTCTCTCTCCTGCCTCTCCCTCTGGTGGCGCCAGTAAGAACCATTCACATTGCTGGACATCACATCCACCACTGGCCAGAACCTACTGGGTGAGTGACTCCCTCTGACTCTTCTGAATTCCTGGCTTTCGGTTTGCCAGAGTCCCTGCGGGCCCTCCTCAATCCATCTTGTCCAGCATGAGCCAGACCCCACCAAAGCTTCCATGAGATACCCCCTTGAGTACCTTCCCAAACATATCCAGACCCCGGGTCTCCAAGACACAGTCAAACCTGAAAGACTGGGTTACAAGCTGGACAGTAAGAGTCACTGGCCTGAAAATGGCACATTTGACTCCCAGATTTACAGAGATCTTAAAAACTCTCCACTGCAATGGTAAATGGTCTGAGGTTCCCTATATCTAGGCCTCTGTTCCAGGCTTGGTACCTACTCCAGACCTTCTCTCTGCCCAAACTGTTCAACTTCTCACATTCGTCTCTTCAGTGAAAACCCCCCTCAAGGGACCCCACTCTTGGGACTCCTTTCTCTTTGGGAGTTCTGCTTCCTTCCTGTTACTCTTAATCCTGTGACTTTGCTCTGTCTGATCCTGTGTCTGTGTTTTTCATTCCTCTGATTTACAAAACAGAACCCCTCCAGCCACGCTCTGTGCTACATTTATAGGGATTCAGAGTCCATTAAGTGCCAGGTGGTCATGAAAATAAGACCCTCTGTGCAGCTGCCTCCTGACTTCTACCAAAGCCTCCCAGATAGACCCTCTGGACAGTTTCCCTCACAGCCACAGCCAGCACCCCACCACTAGCACAAAGGATCCCTTTTCTCCTGACAGCAGTTAAGGACCTCTTTAGAGGGAAATCGAGGCAGTAGATGGATCATCTGTAAGCAGATAAAAATGGGGACCTTGAAAATGGGATTCCCTCCACCCTGGATTAAACCTTTTTGTTTTTGGCTGCCTGAATGGAAGACCCCACACACATGTAGATGACCAACTCCTACTCTTGGTGGGAACACCCTAACCAAATTCAGTGCCTCCATTCATTCTAACACCCACCTTAGCCCCCCACCCTCCTTTAGCCTCTCATGCCATTTCCTTCCCCTCTAAAGCCCCTGGCAGCTCTCCTCTCTGAGGTGTCAGCCACAGTGTAGGATGTCTCCAAGCCCACTGTGACCATCCACCACACTCCCATTAAAATCTCCCTACAAGACCCTGCCTCCAGCTAAACCAAGTTACCTCCTATCACCTCTCTGGGTGCTTCAGTTATAACCAGGGAATCTTCCTAGGCAGAATTAATGCTTATGTCTGTTTACACACTAACTGGATAAGAACTTGATATCATCATTCCAACTCATTATACCCCTTTAGAGTCTAAAGTGATGGATATGGAAAATTACCAGAAATCACTCGGCCAGGCAGCAAACTCCCTATTCACTGTTTCGAAATCTACTGACTCGGGCCCTTATTGGAATCTTCTGACTCCTGATTCCAGGCTCTTATCTACTGAAACTCCTGATTTCTTTTTTTAGAGGGAGAGAGAGAGACAGTGAGAAAGAGAAAGAGAGAACCAGTTTTATTTAGTTCTTCATGTGGCCTTCATTGTTCTAATACTTTATTGTGTATGTGGTGTTGAGGTTTGAACCCGCGTCCTTGCTCGTGCCAGGCAAGCGCTATGACTGCTGAGCTGCCGCTGCAGCCCTGAAACTCCTGTTTTAACCAGGAAACTCGAACCTTGGCCCCCTTCATTCAGTCTGTGTCTACCCCAGGCTGTAAGTGGCAGGGGGTCCCAGACTCCACTGGGCCCCCTCCGCAGGTGTCTCCCGAATGAACCTGTGTTAATGTTGAGCCACCGCTCCCCTCTCTTTCTTTCCTTCATTCCTCTCTTTCCTCACAGCAAAAGGGCACTGGACTCCCAGTTCCCTTTCTGATTGAGAACTAAAAAAATCTGGTTTTGTCCACAAAAGCTGTGGAGTCCTGATTTCTTACGAGTCCAGCTTGTCTCCACTTTTTTTTTGACTGGAGATGAACCAAGGGGCACTTAACCGTCAGCCACATCTCCGGTTCTTTTTATCTTTTATTTTGAGACAAGGTCTTACTAAGTAGCTAGGGCCTCCCTTAGTTACTGAGTCTGGCTTTGAACTTGCGATCCTCCTGCCTCAGCCTCCTGAGTTGCTGGGATTACAGGTGTGCACCACTGTGCCTGGTGAAAAATTAGCTTCAAAAGATAAGATATTTCACGCGTACAGATGCCTGCGGGTCGGGGGAGCGCTGTCCGCCTGGCCAGTGCCGACCTGCTTTGGCTTCTTCCCTCTGCGGCCTGGGCTCCTGGCTGGCGAACTATGTCTGCTCCTCGTGTGTTCTGTGTCACGTGGAAACCTTAGGCCAGATGTGAAGGGCGGAGAGAGGACAGCTCAGAACGGCACCTCTCCCTCCTCCGAGGAACAGCATCCTGCCTCCCCAGCCTCCTCTCCGAGGACCCTAGGGCGAGCCTTCCTGCCCCAGTGGGCCTTGAGCGAGCACTTGGCCTCTGCGACCCTGGACTGCGGGGAGCTGAGATGCTATGGGGGGAACCAAGATGGCCTTGGGCCACATGGTCTGACCTCCTGGGGGCTGTGAAGCAAGACTCCTGGTGGCGCCAGGCTTCCTTCAGCCTCGTGCCCTGGAGCTGGGGACGCTTCCTGATAACATCTGAGGCCTGCAGAAGAGACCTGGGCTCTGCTCTTGTCCGCTGCCTGATGTCCCCACCCATGTACTCATCACTGTACTGATTTATGGCCTTAGTTTTGTGCTGTAAAACTTCTTGTTACCTTTCCATGTGGAACTTGTCACTCAGGGTGGCTTTGAACCTGTGTCCCTAGGCCATGGTCACTCTCATTTGGCTCATAATAAGCTATTCCTATTTCCTTTAAAGGAGAGTTGTTACATCTAAGTGGAACTGACAAGGTCCTTCTCTGAGTCTGGCTAAGTGCTCAGGGCAACTTGAGGTTACACCTCAACCACTGTGGCCTCAGGCTCTTCCTCTAACTCCCACCTCAGGGCCTTTGAACTAGCAGCTACAACCCTGGTGTGGAAGGTGGTTCCAGGCCTCTCCATTTTGCTTTCTCGGCTCCCTGAGGTCTTCTCTGACCCCCAGGTCTTCTCCCACCACCACAGAAATACCCAGAACTTTATAGTTATTGTTTCCTTGCCTCACCTCCCACTGCCTTTGGGCCCCTGAGAGCTGGAGCCCTTCTCAGGTGTTCTATGCTGTGACTCATACGTAGGTGCTGAGGTGTGGGGGCACAGGGCTGCATGCCAGGAGTTTCACAGCATGGTGACGCTGCCGGTTTTGTGGGTGTCGGGTTGGTGTCCTCTTGGAGTCGAGGAATGAAACTGAGGGACACCGAGGCAAGTATAGTAGACAGACTTTATTTTAAGAAAATAACAGAAAGCAAAGCACAGGGAAAAGAGCAGCCTCCTCCAGAGTGGGAGAAGGGACAGAGCCAAAGAAGGGGTTAGGTTTGCCCTTTTTATAGGCTGCTCTCCCTTCAATTGGTCATCCTCTCCCTGCCCCCAAATGTAGGACCTGGGTGCGGGGAATTCTGGTTGGGGCCAGCCTTGGGTTTGTGCCTCAGGCATCAACAGAAAGAATGTGGCGCCTTCCCTAGCAGCAGGGAGTGTCTGCATCTGCACCCACCTTGCCAGACCCTTCTCACTAGCATTGAGAAATGTCAAATTGATCTTAAAGGGGAAGAATCAGTTTTCCCTTGATTGACTCAGCATTCTAACTACTCTGCCTAAGTTTCCCCCTGTCTCACTCCCCCTCTAATTAAGGAAACTTTTACTGCTGTTAAAGATGGGAAATTGGGTGATGACCCTTATTTGGCTACTTCCAGCTGAGAAGGGACGAACAGGGGCAAGCAGTTTGGATTTCCTTCTAAGAATGTTTGGGTCAATTAATGGGTCCATGATAAAGGCCATTTGGAGTGCTGGTGGGTGGCTCCATCTTCATCACCATTGGGAGTTCAACAGGTTTTAAGTTGGAGTGGATCTGCTGAACTAAGATATAAAAAATTTAATGTCAGAATGAAAACTCCCCCACCCCCTGTCTCAATGTCATGGCTGGTGAGGATGACATTGCAGGAATTGAGCCACTGCTCCCCAGTCTCTTCACCTCGAGACACCAGGGACCTCAGGGACCTGTGCCCAGACTGTGTGTTAGATTTCTCCTGGCTGATAGGCTGGTCTCAGTACCTGAAGACAAAGTCCTACCTGCATGGTACAGGTGAGGCCCCTAGGGCTGCATTTGTTGATGGGTGATGTGACATGGGGTCAGGGTCCTCCCTTAGTGCTGTACCCACCGAGGTGCAGTGGGAAGAGAGCACTTTCCACTTGGAAGCAATCTCAAACGCTGCCCACCCCACCCTGTGCCCTCCTGTTCCATCTGTTCCACGCTGTGTGCTGGAAGTGAACTGCCCTCTCCCAGTGGACTGAGGCTGGGGTTGCTCCTTGTGTCTTGGCCACCAGTCTAGAACTGGGCTCACCCTGGACCCCAAGGGCAGGTCAGGATGCTGGCAGGGAGGACTGCCCACTCCCCTATCCCTAGGCATCCTCCTTGAGTGAGCAGGCAGGGCAGGCCAGCCACTGATGGCTGGGGAGGGCACTGAGCGGGTGTGTAGGTGAGTGTTTGGGTCTGTGTCTCCATAGCCTCATCTTAGGGACCTTCCAGACCCATCTGGGAGCTTCCTCTAAAATCCAGTTTTGGCAGGAACACTGCTAGGTCAATTTAGCAAGACCTCCCTGAGCATTTCTGATCAACCGGGGTATCTGATCAGGTTCCTTGCCCACCCCAGGTGATGTCTGGTCACCCTGGCCTGCCTTCAGCAAGAATCCTGCTGGAACAGTCAAGCCCACATCCTTCACACGCCCAGTTGTTCCTCTTGGCAGCTTCCTGTCCTTCCACTGGTCCCAGGCTCGCTCTCAGTTTCCCCTTGCTGGACCCTGTTTGAGCCTGACCTCTGCCCCTCAGGGCAGGACCTCATTCCTGTGGTCCCTGAGCAGCCTCCCCCCTCTGCTCAGGGAAAGCTTCCCAAGACTCCTCAGGGGATGCTGGGGATGGTGTGGAAGACACAGTTGAGCGTGTAAATTAGGTACTGCGAGAGAATACTGGGAAGCAGCAGCTTCCTGCGGGCGCAGCTGGGAATGGGTCACTGAGAGCTTCCCCTTCCGGCTTCTCCCTGGCATCCCCACCTTGCCAGCGTCTCTGCTCCTGCGCTTTGGGGCTGAGGTTAGATACACAAATGTGGTGTTAAAGGAAGGAAGTGAGGCTGCTGGTGCTGAGTTGTGCCCGGGCTCTGTTGGGCTCCTGCAGGAGAGTGCAGCCCGGGCCAGGCTGAGCCTGGAGCCTGGCCCTCAGACCCCCAAATGCTGGGGCCCTCTCCGTGCTGCAGAGCCAGGCTGGACAAGGCAGTGCACCTCCCCAGCTGTCTATTTAACTACTTGGTCGTGAACTCACTGAACCTCTGCTCCTGCCCCGGCTCTCCAGCCAGCCTGTGTCAGAGCGCTCATCCCCTGCTCTCCGTCCCCCTCCAGGGAGCACAGGACTCAAAATCTGTGTCCCAAGGTCATGGATCTCTGGAGTGCAGCAGTCAGAGGAGCCAAGAAGCAGAGGCTGTTCTGGGCAGCCCCACTGCTGGAGACTGCCTGGGGAAACTGAGTCAGGCTGCAGGGTTGTTCTTCAGATTTCTAGGTACTCCTTCATCCAGCCAAGCTGACACCAAAATTAGGCATCAAGCCCCTATTGCTGGCAGGTGGGTGCCTTAGGGTCTTGCCGTGTGTCCTGGCCACAGGGCAACCTGGGTGTTCTCAGGTGCTGGTTGCTGACTGCTGGCTACGAGGGACCCAGGAGTGCAGAGTGAGGCTGTGGCATTCTCCGCAGCCCGGGCTCTGAAGTCGCAGGAGGTCGCTGATGTGGACTCCCCCTTTGAAAGGAGGGAAGGAGGGGTGCCCAGTATGTTAAGGTGGGGGTAGGGGGAGAGGCTGCAATCCTGACTCGGGAGGCTGAAGCAGGATGATCACAGGTTCAAGGCCAACCTGGTCTACTTAGACCCTGTCTCAAAATAAAAAATAAAAAGGACTGGGGAAGTGACTCAGTGGTAAAGCACCCCTGGATTCCACCCCAGTACCTCCCCGCGAGCAAAATCTAAAACACAAATAAGAATGGAAACAGAGTCATAACTATGGAAAAGGATGTGATTGAGTTTTACAGTATTACAAGCAATTTAATGGCAAGAAATCTGAAAATTAAGAGGAAATAATGTTACCAGAATGAGTGGGACCCCTGGGTAAACCAAGGAGAGTGGAGGAAATCGCCAAGTCTGGTGAAGATTCCCCCTTGCAAAGGTGCAGAGACAATGTTCTGAAGCGGAAAGGAGTGGGTTCTCCTGTTATTCAAAGTGGTCTAGAAAGTGGAAACGGGGAGAATGTTTTCCAGTTCATATTGGAGAATATAAACTTTGTAAAGAATTTCGAAACAGTATAGAATACAATTAGTTCATTTAGTAATGTGCATGCAAAAAATCCAAATAAAACGCCATAAATTCACTTGCTGTCACTGCTGCAGAACAACGCATCACGATGTGTGACAGCAGCTTGCTATTAGGAAGCACAACACTGTTCTAGGTTGCATCAGCATGAGGATGCAAAAACCATGTCATTATATTGTAATTGGTAAAAAAAAAAAAGTACTTGACAAAACTTAGCAGCATAGGAATAAGATGTAATTAAGATGAAAGGGAATTAAAATAGTGCACCATTCAAAAGGCACCTACCTTGTGAGAAATAGCATAGTAATGTGGATTAGGAGTCAGTGTTAAAGTCAGGGATTCCGTTGGGTGCTGGCACTCAGAGTGCAGCTGGAGAGTCTGTATGTCTTCCACCACCTGGGAAGAGGGACACCCTCCTGGAATCTCTGCAGCTCCCTCTCATAACCTGCTAGAACCAGGAAGATACTATGCGTGATTGGATGTAAGATAGGTATAAGAAACTGAAATAATAAACCAAAACAAAAAAAATTCCATGTTTAATGGAGATAAAGACAAGAAAGCAAAACCTAAGGACATATTTCATAGAGGAGAGTCAGCAGGGGCAGTGGCTCCTCCCCACCCCCCCATCAGCCTGCAATGCTGGGAGGAAGCATGGAATTCAGGATGTAGCAACAAGTCACCTGGAGGAATACCAGGGGGACTGAGGCACAGGGTGTGATCTGGCAGTGGGAGGCTCCAGCCAGGGGCTGTGGGTAGCAGGTGCTGTTGTGAAGGAAAACAGGAAACCCAAGCAGCCAGATTGGCACTGTCCCCTGCTACTGCCTTAGGGCAGGCACAGTGTGGGCTGGGCCATAGTATGGCCGTGTGACCAAGGTGGAGTCCAAAGCTGGGACACTCAACTCCCAGCAAAACCCCTTCCGAGTTAAAAAAAAAAGTGGGAAAACAGACACAGATGGAGAAGCTTTGGGTGGCTTAGTAGCCCATGCTTGGCCATCCCCTGCCCAATGGTAGCGCGGAGGGTGGGTTCGGTTCTTGGTCTTGTGAATCTGAAGAATGAAATCCAGGGACAGGAGGGTGAGAGGAAGTAACAGGACTGATTAGAGTAGTAGAAAGACCAAGCAGAGCTCCCAAGCGGGAGGGGTCCCGAGAGTGGGTGGCCAAGGGCTAAGGAAACTGGTCCTGACCCACTCCTGCCTAAGGCGCCAGGTCTTTTTTTGGGGGGCCTGGGTGCTGGGCTTCAACATGCAATGCACTGAGAGCTTTGCATGAGAAAGAGGAACTCATTTGCTGAAACCCTCCTCCTGAGGACACACGCGACCAAAATGGCTCCAGACACCCTACTCAGGGGCGTCACCTTGAGGTCGCAAGGCTTCTTCGGACCCTGATGGGATAGGTTAAATATACCTTCCACCTTTGTGAACAGCTTTCAGCCAACCCTTGCCTCTCTTGGCCACCTTGGTTGGGGCACGCTTCTCTCCTTCTCCCTTGCGGGTCAGGCGGAACACGAGAGGCTAAAAACCCCAACACCTGGGCACCAGGCAAAGATACCTCACTATCAGTTAGCTCCCCCTCCACCCCCCTCCTCCTTCCTTTCTGCTTACGCTGGGGTTGGCCTGACCTCTCTCAGCTCCGCTATACAGAGACCCAAGTTTCCTCCCTGTCCATTTTAACCCTTTCTTCCGTCAGAAATACCAAGGTGCCAAGAAATCAAACACGTGCTTGGAAGTGGGTGGGAAAGGCAAACCTTACTTCTGACAGAACCTGACTAGCAGGTGCACCTGGGCAGGTGTCCACCTGTTTATGTCCTTTTCCTGACCACACCCCTGCTCCTCACTCTGATTGGAGGAGTTTGGGGCTACCATCTATGTGATTGGCTGATTTTAAAACTGAGGCAGGGGAAGGGAAGAGCTGTAATTTAAATGGCTACAAATGTATTAACTTGAAGCTAAATCAGCCTTCCTGTGGGCCTCACAGCTCCCAGGGCTTCTTCACAGAGTGGCTGATGTCTGCGGCACCCCTAGACCCTGCGCTATCCCTCTAGGGGAGCCCTAGCTCGGGACTGCATCTTAGGATGTGGCTGCTCCTGGGACTTCTGAAGGTCTGGCTGTGGGGAGCTGGCCTGAAAGGATCCCTGGGGCCAGGCCCAGACAGAAGGGCCACCTTTGGTTCTGCGACCAAAGGTTTGATTTTGGTTGGGCCATCTCAGATTGCGTGTGTTTGTGCGGCTCTAACACATGCATGAACCTTGCATTCCAGAAAAACACAACAAATCATTGGCACTGGGGAAACGACCTACCGTAGAACAAGAGCAAAGGGGTTGGGGGAGAGCACAGAGGCACATTGCAGATGAAGACGGGGAAGAAACAGTGAATAAACACTCAGCATTAAACCAAGAGCACACTCCCAACTTCATCGCAGTGCATTTGAAAATATACAAGAAATAGCCATTTTTCTTTTCTTTTACACATTTTTAAATTGGGAAGTGAAAAAATAAAAAATGATAAATTTGGAAATGATTATTTTTTCTAAAATACATACATATTACTTGATATATATGTGTGTGTGTATGTGTGTGTATAAAACTTGGGGACTGGGGACGTGGCTGTCGGGAAGAAGCAACATGGGCAGCGCCATATTGAAGCATATCCTCCAACTCAGAAGCAGAGTCACCTCAGGGTCGCACTGCCGCAGCCTGACCTAAATCCCAGACAGCATTGCATCATGATAAAAAAGGAAAATGTTATCTGGGACTAAAATCCCGAAAACACCTGGTTCAGGATGAAGGTGACACCACAAGGACCCTTCCCTGACAACCCCCTACCCTGCCTCCCTGCCCCAGGCTGTAAGTGGGGTCTCAGCTACCACTAGGCCCCCCTCAGGTTTGTCCTGAACGCACCTGTGTCCCCTTGAGCAGCTCTCCTGTCTGTCTGTTCCCTCCGTGTCTTATTCCTTGCAGCGGCTTATGGGAGAGCGCTTGCCTAGCATGCTCCAGGCCCTGTGTTCAATCCCCAGCACTGAAAAGCAAGATTACTTACAACTGACCCCAAAAGATGCAGCCCAAGCAGCTTTGACACAGGATGGATCCCCAGTACATGCTTGTTGGTTGACTGGAGGATATCTAGATTGGAATTTCTCTTTTCAACATATTTTAGGGTTTGCTTGGTGGATGGTGCACTCATCTGCCTAAACTCCCTCCACCCCGACGTGGACTCTCAGGGAGGAGGGTGGAGTTCTGTCTGTGCCTCTGCCCTCTCCAGCCCCAAAGTAGAACATATAGAATAAAAGAGAAGCCAAAGTGTGACTGACAGTGCTGCTCTGGATAATTTAATATTATTTGTATCATACCCCATTTACTAAACTGGAATATTTTAGGTAGAATACATTCTAAGCCTGCACCTCAGTGCTTCTTCCCTGGGGACTCCCTGCCTCCTGGGGCTGGGGGCCAGAGGCTGCCTGGGCCCTGCTACAGAAGGTCTAAAGATCTTTCAGTGTGGACTTGTAGTGACACTAGGCAGGTGGAAGGCAGGGCCACCAGGCAGGGCCGCAGCGGGGTGTTCCTGGGGCTGGAGACAGCCTCTGGAGCTGTAGGGGCTGCTGACAATGGATAGCAGGGTGGGGATAACTAGGTTTTCCCTGCTTCCTGCAGACCAGCTAATTTGGACAATTTTGGTGGGCAAAGAGGCACAGGGCTGCCCCTAGTTGGCCTGCACTGGACCCTGGGGCACTTAGGGCAGGAGTGTAGTGGCCCAGAGTGTTAGGAGGATGAGCAAAGTGGTTGGAGGCTGGAGTTAAGGGAGCTCCAGCAGGGACCAGCCAGCTCCAGCTGGAGCCTCTCGCTCTGATGGAGACAACACATAAACAACAACGCCCCCCAACAAGCAAGCCCTGTCACCTGCCTCTGGCCTGGGGCAGAGTGCATGGGAGGGCTGGGGGGCTGACTTCCAGATGCGTCAGAGCTGGCCTTTCCGGGGTTCCTTCAGGGATGGGGGGGGCACCCCAGGTTCCAGTCTCCCTGCAGTGCTCCCAGCTGGCTGGTCCCTTTGAGGAAACCAG
This sequence comes from Aplodontia rufa, assembly GCA_004027875.1. Taxonomy (NCBI): domain Eukaryota; kingdom Metazoa; phylum Chordata; class Mammalia; order Rodentia; family Aplodontiidae; genus Aplodontia; species Aplodontia rufa. Next base: position 11,328 of record PVKS010013865.1, on the reverse strand, counting down.
GCTCCTGCTCAAGCTGTCCACAAGGCAGACTTAGGTTTGCAGCAGGGCACGTGGCAGTCCAGTCTGGCCCGCCAGCAGCTCCTGCTTTTATCCCCAAGGCAGCGCTGCCCTGTGCTCTAATAGGAGGAGCCGGGGTCACAGTCTGCGCTCTTGGCTGATTTTAAAATTGGGGCGGACAAAGGGAAGGGGCGTGATTAAAACGACTAGAGAGAAAGTTACACAAGGCTGGGTGCTGTCTTCTGAAATGGACAAGCGGACCCTCTTTCTCACACCTTCGCTCATCCTACCCCTGCACGGTCTCCTCGTCCCCTTGAAGGGCAGTGTGACTTGGTGACCACTGGCTGGTGGCTGTCCTCGTGGTCATTTTCCCCACCTGCCAAGTTTCTGAACCCTTATAGGGACAAAGGGTCCTGCTCTTTCAGCCGCTGGCTGAAATTACTGCCAATGACATCATAGCGACCTCCAGCGCCTCCTGGTGGGGACAGTTCAGGTTCCTGTGACCATTCCTCGCTAGTGGGGTCCTTGCCAGGCAGCGGGAGCTGTCCAATCCCAAATCCCATTCACGGGGTTTTCTTACACCACCCACTTGTCCTCAGAGGCGGGTTCCTGGGGAGGAGGGTGGAGAGCACCTTCCCCCACGGGACTGGGGATGGATCCCAGGGGCCCACCACTGAGTTACACCCCCTGCCCTTTTTATTTTGAGACAGGGTCTCGCTAAATTGCCCAGACTGGCCTCGAACTTGTGATCCTCCTGCTTCAACCTCCGAGTGGCTGGGATCAGAGGCGTGGTGTGGTGCCCCGCGAGGATGTTCTCAAGCTGGATGAAGAGCAGGTGTCTGCTTGAGTCCGTGCAGCGCCCTGCTGCAAGCCGCCCTGTCTTCCTCCCTTGCTGGTGACCATGGATCTTTTGCATCCCAGCCCATTTGTGAGGCCTGCATGGGCAACCAGAGATAGCCCTTTACTGCCTCCCGAGGGCAGCAGGGACTCCTGGCCACCCTGGCTGCCCTGATGGGGCCAAGGCCCAGAGGAGCAGTCCACTGCCCATGCCCCGCAATGGTTCAAGGAGGAAAGCTGTGGGTTTATCTTTACTAATATTTATTTATTTAATATAATTTGAAATAGAAAATAAGAATTTTAAGAGACTTTTGCTGCTGACAAAACTTTGAGCTGTAAGTCCCGATGAGATGTTGAGGAAAGCAGAATTCTTTAAAAAGCCTGCTGCAGTTATGATAAAATAAGGGCATATCACCTGGTGGGGGGCGCTCAGCTGTAGTCCCCATGGCTCTGGAGGCTGAGGCAGGAGGATTGCGAGTTCAAAGCCAGCCTCAGCGATGGAGGGAGACCCTGTCTCAAAATAAAATAAAAACAGGATTGTAACTCAGTGGTAAAGTGCCCCTGGGTTCAGTTCTTAGTAGAGATAAACAAAGGGGAAATCTTCTGGGGCTGAGTCAGTGGTCATGCAGAACAGAGGTTGCTAAGACCCACATGTAGAGTCTCAGTCACCCCAGACAGAGGCAGAAGCCCAGGCCCTTGGGCAGGCCCAGTGGACACAGGGCTGGCTGGAGAAGCCTCACTAGAACCTGGCAATGCAAAGGCGTCAGCTGTGGCTGGAGGCCAGAGGCTGCCTGGACCCCTGTTGCAGGTTTCTGGGGAGGGAGGTGGCAGCCTCTGAGATGTACACACAGGCGTGGACCCCGCATGGGTTTGGGGACTGCTGGGTTGCAGAAGAGCCCGACCAGTTAAATCCAAGTGCGGTCTTGCGCTACCGATGCTCCTGGGTTGCCAGGCAGAAGAAGGCCAGGAGGGGATTTAGAGGGACGTAGAGTTCCCGGGGTGGCAGCAGTTCCCAGGGTTTCAAGACCTCAACGCTCCTCTGGAAAGTGTCCCCTGAGAGCCAGACGCGGCAGGTCCAGCACAGCAGAGCGGATGAATATCCGCACGGATCTGGGGACAGAAGAGAATGCACGAAGACAAGAGGACACAAACCAGATTCCAAGGTGTGACGACAGGGAGGTCTGAATAGAGCAAACCGAGCCGCTGGCATTGCTATTTTCCGTGGCCAGCAGAGAGCAGGAGGCGGGCATTCCGGGCTGACCCCTTGGTACTTTCCCTGTCCATCCAGGAAGCGACCTCCACCCCTCCTCCCAGCCCCAGGAAGGGAAGGAAGGGAAGGAGGGCCGGTTAGTCCTTGGTGGCTGCTATCACGGAGTACCCCAGAGCCGGTGGCTTACAAACAGCGTGCTGTGGTTTGGGAGTGGCTGGAGTGCCCGCCAGGCTCCACTGCCGTTGAAAGTTTGGTCTGCAGGGTGGCCCTGTGACGAGGGGTTGATCTTCCGAGCTTGGCCTAGTGGGCTGTCCCTGGTTAGTGCAGGTGAGCCTAGGAAGGCCATTCTCCCAGGACCCGGCTGGTTCTGGCCATAGCCTGCCCTCTGGAGATGTGCTGCTTGCTCCCACACATCCCCGGTGTTGTGGTCCCCATCGCCACCATCGTGAACCCCTCACCAGAACTGGGCTGAGGCAGGTGCTCAACGCTGAGCTAATTCAGCCTCTTTTTATAAAGTCAGCTGCCTCGGGCATTTCTCTGCAGTGGCCACAGCTGATCAGCCCCATGGGTGCACAGTCCAAGATGAGGGCACCGGCAGACGTGGTGTCTGCGGAGGGCCACTTTCTAGTTCTCCATGTCACCTTTGGCTGTGTTCTGTGGCAGAACTTGTCTCACCTGTGAGGGCTCCGACACCATGACCTGCCATCCTCTCCAAATGCTCCATGGATTTCGACATATAAATTTTTTTGGGGGGTGGTCACCAAACATTAAGGCCATGCAGCTCCTCCTAAATACACACCCTTGTCACATGAAGAATACATCCACCCCGTTCCAGAGCCCTCAGTGTCCAGCTTGCTGTGTGTAAGTCCAAAGTCTCACGTAAACACACCCACCAAGGCCCCTGAGTCAAACTGCTCTTGCTGTGCGCCTGGAGGGTCCCTGTGTGCTTCCAAGCCAGACAGGGGGCAGGCAAAGTGGGTATTCCTGTTCCTGGGAGAAGCGAGACAGCAGGATGGCCACAGCCCAACAGGGGGAGCAGCTTGGAAGCTGAAGGCCCCGCACAGCAGCGCGAGCCTGTAGTTCAAGTGACTTGGTGGACTGAGGCAGAAGAATTGCAAGTTCAAGGCCAGCCTCAGCAACTTAGTGAGATGCTGTCTCAAAATAAAACCACGAAAAGGGCTGGGGATGTGGCTCAGTGGCTAAGTGTCCTGAAATTTAATCCTCAACAACAACAGAAACCCCCCCCTTTTTTTTTTTGAGAGAGAAACAACTTTATTTAGTTTTTCACATGACCTTAGTTGCTCCAATACTTAGTTGTGTACGTGGTGCTGGGGTTTGAACCCAGGTCCTCGTGCTTGCCAGGCAAGCGCCGAAACCACTGAGCCACCGCTCCAGCACCACAGAAACCCTTTTTATGTTTGATGCTCTGCTCTGCCCATAGTCCCTAGGGGTGGACCCACCTTCTAGACACAGTGGGTGTCAGGGGCCTTTTCAGGGCAGGCTCAGGCAGCAGCCCTGCCCATGTGGCTGCTCTGCAGTGGCTCTATGCCTGAGCTGTCCCCACCCCAGGCTGGGATTGTATGCTAGTGTCCCCGCTGGCCTGGGCTGCTGGGGACGGTCCTGCCTCCATGGCTCAGCTGGGTATTGCCCTGGTGGGGGCTCTGTGGTGGAGGCAGCCTGTGCACACAGGGCACCAGGACCTGCTGTGGGCAGCTGGGGAAGGAGGGCCAGGGGATCTGGGCAGCTGTCCGTCTTTGGGATCACCTGTCCCCAGCACCCGGGCACTTCAGGCTTGTAGTGGAAGGGGCAGCCCCCATCTCTCAGGTGCCACTGGGGCCATTTCTTCTTTGTCCTAATCGCCTTATTAACGGTCGCTCGCCACACTCCCCTCCTCTCCCAAACTCGCTCTCACCCCTTGACGAGGAGACTGAGAACTTTCCACGTGTTTAAGTCAAGCTCCTTTTTTGGTGAAGGTTCTATCATCTTTCACTCTCTCCTCTCTTCTCACATTCTATTATAAGCATTCCACAGCACCAAGCCACACCCTCAGCAGTGTGTTTAGAAATAGCTTCAGCCAATATACATTTCTTCACTCTCAGGTTCTCATTAGCACAGGAAGGAGCACAAGGACGGCCTTTCCTCCTGGGTCCAGTAACCTGCGCCTCACTTCCGCCTGAGACCGACCAGAATGGTCCTGCCGTCCACATTTCATGCCCACATAGATAGGGAGACCGAAGCCTTCTACGAGTCTCCCCTTTCCTCTCTCTCTCTTTTTTAAAGAGAGAGTGAGATAAAGAGAGTATCAACTTTATGTAGTTTTTCATGTGGTTTTTGTTGCTCTGACACTTAGCTGTGTACGTGGCGCTGGGGTTTGAACACGGATCCTTGCACATTCCAGGCAAGCATGATACCACTGAGCCACTGCTCCATCCCCTCTTTTCTTTCTGGGTGCTTACCAGAATCACCATCGAAATTGACAAACGAGTATTGATTGATCAAACTTTAGTCAGGCTCCAGAAACTTCTCCAGCATCCAGATGTACTTCTATAGAGTCCAGTTTTAGCAAGATCCCTGCTAAGTCTGTTTAGAAAGACTCCACTTGCAATATCTGATCAGCCTATCTGACAGAGTCCCTTCTCCCTAACACTCCCAGGTGACATCTGGTCATCCTGGCCTGCCTTCAGTAAGAATCCTGTTAGGTCAGTTTTGTTAGAAATACAATTATTAAAAATACTTAGGTATCCCCTTCTGAAAGGGGTCCACTCTCCTGACCTAGTCACCAAGGACCCTCTCCTGATACCATCGTGCTGGGGTTGGGAGTCAACATGAATTTGGGGGCAGGCAAACAGAAGGACAAGAGAGGGCTCTGACTGGGGCATTGCCACCCCCACGCCAGTGCCATCTGGGGCTCTTGCTGGGAAATCTCTCTGGGCCTTGGGATACTTGATCCTTTGATCCCAGAGAGAGACCAGTGCCTGCCCAGCGCCCGTGGACAGTGGCTGAGCCTCTCTGCAGCCGCATGCCTGAGCCATGCTATGCCCTAGACAAGCGTCCACCCAGAGGCCACGTGTTGAAGGCTTGCACCCAGTTGGTGGTGCTATTGGGAGGTGATGGAACCCTTGGAGGTGTGGCTTGGTGAGGTCACTGGGGCACTAGAGGCCTGGCCCTTCTTGTCCCTGCTTCCCAGCTACCATGAGGTGAGCATCTCCTCTGCCACACACCCTGCCCTGGTGTGCTGTGTTGCCACCGGCCAGAGCAACAGGGTCAAGTAACCGTGGACTGAAACCGCTGCCACCTCTCCTCCTGTGAGTTGCTTAGCTCAGGAATTTTGTCCCAGCAATGGCCCCTGCCCATCTGAGGCAAGCAGGGCGTCGTCACCCCTGGAGTCCCTTCCCCGCTCTCCACGGTGCACTCAGGCTGTGTGTGTGGGCACCAGCGTCTGCGTGTGAGTGAGGAGTGTAGCCCCCGCAGGTCTCCCTTGGCTGTGTCCCCTCCTGGAGAGCCCAGTCCCGGTGGCCCCGGGTGCCCACTCTGGGATGGGCAGGAGCCGAGTGCAGGTAGGCTGGGAATGAGGCCTTGCACAGGACAGAGGGAGTGGCCATGGAGGCTGGAGCTGGGCGGAGGGTACGGGCATGGTCAGGAGAGGAGGAGGTGTGGTGGGTGCTGCCTGGGGCATATTCACACTCCACATGTACACCCCACACTCACACCTCCTACGCACACCTCACAATCACACCCCACATGCACACCCCTCATGCACACCCCACATGCACACCCCACGATCACACCCCACACGCACATCTGACACGCAAACCTCATAATCACACCCCACACGCACACCCCATGCGCACACCCCATGCGCAACCCCACAATCACACCCCACATGCAACCTCACACTCACACCCCTCAGGCACACACCACAATCACACACCAAATGCACACCCCACACCACAGTCACACATCAAACGCACACCCCACAATCACACCCCACACTCACACCCACATGCACACCCCTCCTGCACACTCCACAATCACACAATCACATTCTACACGCACACCCCACAATCACATCCCCACATTCACACCCCACATTCATACCCTACACATACACCCCACACGCACACCCCCCCACACCCCACAATCACACCTCATATTCACACTCCACACGCATACCACACCCCATATTCACATCCCATATTCACACTCCACATGCACACACACCATCTGCACACAATCACCCACAACATGTCCACACAGCACAGACACACTATGTGCGGCCACCACTTGTCCTACAGAAAGGATGGGGTGCTGGTCAGGGAGCTCTTGTTCCGGTTGTGCCGCAGGTCCACAGGTCCAGGCGTGACAGACACTGGATCCGGGAGAATGGAATCAATTTCAACTCATCCAACCAGCTTTGCTGAGGCCCCTCTGAGTGGCAGGTGGCCTGTGGGGGCTGGCGTGGGCCGTGGGACCCGATCCAGGACTGCCCTTGAGCGGGGCCTGGGAGCCAGGGCAGTCCATTCACGGACAGTGGGTAAACCCAGGAGGCTCTCACTCTAGAATGCTGGTCAGGGTGCCTGCCCTGGGGGTCTTTGTTGGACATGCTCGCACAGCAGAGACCCCTGGTAGCTGAGACGAGAGATTTTATGAGGAAAGGCAGCGAAATGGCTGCTCCCGGGACTGGAGAGAGCAGCCGCATGTGACCTGGAGTGAGCGAATTTATTAGCTCTCTTGGTTCTCTCGCTGGAACAGGGCTTGGGCGCGGGATTTGAAACTGGGACAAAGGAGCTTGTTACTGCCGCTGCGCCAGGAAACATTGGCAAAACTCGGGCGTGGCTAGGTAGTGAGTTTTCGTGGGAAAGGAACTCCAGCCACGCTCTGCCTCCAAAAGGCTGTGCTCTGGGAAAGAGGCATTTGTATTTACATCTAAACATGGCCATCGTTACTGACACTCATCTAACAGTCTTGAACGCTGCTGGGTTGGAACTCTAGGATGTGCCGTGGGCAGTGAAGAGGTCACAAAGGGCAGGGTGAGGCGGAGGGTCTACCCGGCCGGAAGAGACCAGGAGACAGCAGCGCCCTCCCAGACGGGGTGTCAAACTGCCTTTGTGTGGGGAGCAGGTGGAGCCCAGCCTCGCTCCCAGCGCTGACCAACACCATCCAGTCACAGAGGAGGTGGCATTTGGGGACACCACTAAAGCGAGGGCAGGAACCCAGAGCTGTTGCTGCCCTTGTGTGTAAGTGTGAGCGCAAAGTGAGGCCTGTGAGGGCGCTGGCGAGACCCGCGGGAGCTGCTGGGCAAGGGTTCTGGGGAAATGAGCCCATGTGTGTGGACCAGGGCCGCAGGCCAGTGCAGGACAGGCAGTGCCGAGCGTGTGGAGCAGACACAACCCACCAAATGGCCAGACAGGGTCACATGAAAAGGACACGTCAGCTGGCCACGACTCAGACCGGAAATGTGTCGTTCAGAACTTGCGGATATCAAGACGAAATATAGGGAAATCTCATGAATGAAGTGAGTGAAAATATTTCTAACAACATATTTAAATATATCAACATTAAAACCTTCCAAATGAGACACTGTGTGTGGTTGTGTGTGTGTGTGTGTGCAGCCATGTGCACATATGGGTGTGTGTTTGTGTGCATGTGTGTGGTCAGCAGTGTGCATGTGTGTATTTGTGTGTATGCATGCATGTGTGTGAGTGTGCAGCTGTGTGCACGGTGTTTGTGTGTTTGTGTGTGTGCAGTCATGTGCATGTATGGGTGTGTTTGTGTGCATGCATGCACGTGTGTGTGAGTGTGTGTGTGTGTGTGAGTGTGCAGGAGGTGTGTAAGGCTCATTTCCAAGTGGGGCTGGCAGGCTCCACCCAGGCCTCTTCTCTCTGGTGGGTGGAGGTTGCTTTGGTCCTGGGCTGTCTACGCGGCCACCTCATCATGTGACCCAGAGCAGCTGCTCATGGTCCTTCTCCCACCCTGATGGCCAAGTGGCCGGCAGCCCGGGGAGGAGGGTCTCATGACCTCCTCAGTTCCTGCTTCCTCTCCTCACATTAACTCTGCTCTTTTCTGTCTGCCATGGAAAAGGATGCATTTGCCGTGGTGCTCATGAGAAGAGGGGTCCCACTGTGTCCGCCACACCTGTGATGAAGATTTGTTCAAGATCCGTCACCTCTGCAGCAGCAGTGGTCACAGAAAAATCAAAAGGGAGAGACCCCGTGCAGCAAAGCACAACCCTGCATTACACCATGGGCTGATGTTGGGGTCTGCACAGGACTCACGCGGTGACAGTGAGGTTGCCCGGGGTGGAGCCCTGCTCCTGTACCGGCTTGTTTAAGGGCCCAGCGGACCTCGGTGCTCACGGGTGCTGGTCCCAGGACCTCACAGTTTGCAATGGAGCAGTGGTGGCAGAGTCCGGGCACATGGTGTGTGAGCTTGGACTCCGCTTGAGAGGCAGGTAGCACCTAGCATCAGATGCCGCAGGAACAGTTGCTAGGGAACGGTGAGGAGGAGGAACATCTGTATGTTTTCCCTGGAAGATTTTCCACTCGTGGCTGGTTGAGCTGCAGATGCCAGCGCCGAATGCATACGGATGAATGGCTTCACTGCAGGGCTAAGCAAGCACCATCACGGGAGTGAAGCCCCTGCGAGGAACGTGGCAGCCTGGTGAGTAGAGAGAGTGCCTTGGGTTTTTTGGATCCTTGTGGTGGTTTGGAAAGACGGTGAGCCCCTGCCCTGGGGTCGCTGTTTGAAAACCCCTTTGGGGGAAGGGCGAGTTCTTCCCTAGGCCCAGCCTGGCCCACGCCAGCTCAGTCTTGGTTCCCCTGTGTCCCGGCCAAGCTGTCTGCTCGACCTCTCCAGTGCATCCTGCCAACCCACTGACCAAGGCTCATGCCCAGATTTCCCCCGTACAGCAGTAAGGGCTTCTTTAATTAGAGGGTGGAATGAGGCAGGGAAACACAGCGGTGGCTCGGTGGTGACGGTGCTTGCCTGGCATACGTGAGGATGCGGGTTCGCTCCAGCACCACGTACACAAAGAAGTGTCGGAGCAACGAAAACCAGATCAAAAACGAAATAAAATTGATTCTCTCTAAAAAAGAAAAAAAAAAACAAAAAACAAAAAAAGGAACAGACCCAGAGCTGACGCCCAAACCTGGTGGGAAAGCAGCTTCTGGAATGGGTGGCCCTCGGGCTCTGCTGCCCTTCTTAGAGACCTGGGGAGCCCAGAGAGGACAGCAGGGTGTCCCACCTTCAGAGGCCACCCCTCCCAGAGCAAAGTCCTGTGGGAGGGCATCCTCCTGGCTCCCTGGCTCTGGAATGAGGGCCACAGGGCGGGTGCAGGGACCACCTCCTTCCTTGGGTGCTGAAGGCCTGGGCGTTTGTGTGCTTGGTCCCCTCTGCCTCTGGTTTGTGTGTCCTTGGCTGGGTGTGTGGCTGTCCCAATCACGGCCTGAAGGTGGGTTCTTGTCCTGACAAGACCGGCAGTGAGACTGGGCTCTTTTCCCCTCCTGTGTCTCAGTTTCTCTGCCTGGGAAGAGAACGGTCTCCTAGACTCTGCAGGGCCCTGCTTGGTGATTCCTCAGAGTTCCTGGAGCCACACTGGGGAGGGGATTGCAAGGGACAGGGCGTTCTCTCCCTGGGACGAGGCAGGTGTCCCACAGGGAGGAGCTGGGTTCTTGGTAACCCCGGAGTCCCTGAATTTCAGTTTCCCAGGCCTGAGAGTGGACAGCATGGGTCACCAGGCCTGGTGTTTGGAGGGAAGGAACCAGGTGCCCACGCCTGCCTCTGCCAAGGGGCTTCCTCATGCCACCTGGGGGCCTGGCCAGGTATCCTCCATGGAAGGCAGAGAGCCAGGAATGGAGAGGTTGGAGCCACCACCCCAGCCGAGGGGGTGTCTTGCAGCCCTCAGGAATTAGCCATTCAGGCTGCGGCTGAGGGAAACCTGGTTGAAGCCAAGCCTCCAGGGGACAGGTGACAGCCATCCCTCCCAGCGGGTAGGGCTGAAGGACAATCACAGAATGGAGGCTTGCTGGAGAGTGTTTATTCCCTGCTGCTGGAGGGACGCTGGGCCGAGGTGTGGTGGGCAGTAGGGGAGAGGGCAGGCACTGGGTGGGTAGGTGGGCAGGAGCCTGAGAAGCAGCTTCCTCCGGTTGACCTGCGCTTTCAGGGCCCTGCGGGACTAACGGGGGTGCAGGGGAATGTGCATGAACGTGTGTAACATCTGGTCCTCTGAGCATGCCAGGTGACTGTGCCAGTGCCCTGCCCTTGCCTTCTGTGTGTGTGCTGGTGTGGGGTGAGTTCTTCACAGAGGGTCCAGAGCAGGGCGGGCGTGAGGCTGAACAGGAGCGGTTGGCCAGGGCCCCAGGGTGCCCCGGCAGGCCCCGCCCCTCCAGGTGATTTCAAGCCCAGTTCCCCAGGCGCCTGCTGGAGGCTCTGAGAAATGGCCCCACGGGGGACAGCAGGGCTCCTGTCTTCCACTGTGACCTTGTGCCCTGTGGGAGAGGGAGAGAGGAGGCTCCTGGCCTGGGATCCCCAGGTGCGCCCACCCTCCTGCTCTGCACCAAGCTCTTCCGCCCTCCTCCCCACCCTGCCATCTAGCCCCAGGGCAGAGCCCTCTGAGAAGCCCTGCAGTGGCCCCGTCAGAGAGTCCTACCACACCTGCTGGGTGGTGTCCTGAGCTCACCTCTGTCACGTTGAGCCCCTCTGGACATGTGGTGGGCAGGCGCTGGCCGCTGTTCTGGGTGTCAGGGCAAAGTAGCTCTGCAGGCCAGGGCTGCCGGGGCAGGGACACAGGCAGGTATGGACAGTCCCCCAGACAGAACCAGGGGCAGAAGCACAGCCTGTTGTGAGGTAACCAGTGAGAGATGAAGCTGCATGTAAGCTGGCTGGTGACTGCCTCCACAGCAAAACGCTGTTGGGAGTGCAGCCCCGGTCCTCTTTCTGCAGGGACTTATAAAGGTAAAACTCATCCTCCTAGGTACTGGGGGGTCTGCAGGTGCACAAAGCAACTTCCTTTACAGAAGCCAAAGAATGCAGTCACTTCAATCACATTGTGGAACAGGAACAATCCATACTGCTTGGCAGTGCCTACAGAACATTCTGTAAGACTCCCAATACCTCGGGGATCACAACACCTAGGGGCTCACAGTACCCAGGAGCTCACAGTACCCAGGAGCTCACTAACTAGGGGCTCACAGTACCTAGGGGCTCACAGTACCCAGGAGCTCACAGTACCTAGGAGCTCACAGTAACTAGGGGCTCACAGTACCTAGGGGCTCACAGTACCCAGG
>PVKS010013864.1:0-49751 GCA_004027875.1 Aplodontia rufa | reverse complement strand
ATAATATGTAACAATCCCCTCCAGTATGTAAGACTATGTCGAACAAATTTTTTAAATCCTGCTTTAAAAAATTGTTTCCTATAAGGGTGGGTAATTGGAGAGGCACTCTTGGGGGTAAATCCAATTTTCAGAATCTGTATGCATTATATATTATTTTGTTAAAATTTGTATGATTGTTCAACAAATAAATTTCTCAATTAAAAAAAACAAAACCAAAACAAAACAAAACAAAAACCCATTGCCTAGGTATAAAATGAAAAAAAAAAAATACCCACATCCAGGAAGACTCAGCTGAAATACACAGTCAGGATTTGGGTGGTTGGGATCCGAATTGTCCCTCAAAAGCTAATGTGTTGAAAATATGTTATCCAATGTAGCAATGTTCAGCCATAAAATGATTAGATTCTGAGAGTTGTGGCCTCATCAGTGGATTAATCCATTTGATTGATTAATAATTTGAATGGAATACTGAGTGCTAATTGTAGGTAGGCAGGATGTGACTGGAAGAAGTAAGTCACTAGGGCATGGTTTGGCCTATATCTGTCCCCTTCCTTTTCTCTTTCTCTCTTCTTTTCCTTCCCCTTCCCAGCTGCCATGGGCTAAGCAACTTTCCTCTGTTACACCCTTCCGCCATGATGTTCTGCCTTACCTCAGGCCCAGAGCTGTGGAGCTGACCAACCATGGACTGACACCTCTGAAACCATGAGCTGAAGTAAAACCTTTCCTCCTCTAGTTTGTTCTTGTCAGTTTGGTCACAGCACCAAAAAATCTGACTAATACAACCCTTTATATAAAGGGGCTTTGAGCTCCAGATAGAAAAGGCCCTATCTGAGTGGAACATACTCACTGCACCCCTGCTTCATTGACCTTTATGCCTTACTCCTCTACTGAGATCCGCAAATGATCCCCACTTCAGGGGCTGTCATCATGGGATAGTTGCTGGCCAGAACCAGGCTATACCTTGATCATGGCAGCCCTCATACTCCTTATGATCACACCAGGACCTACTCTGGCTCTATATCCTCCCTCTGAGGCTGAGGTACCAAGGCAAAGCATACTGAGCAGGAGATGAATTAGCACAGGGGTACTTTCAGGTCACATTTCAACAGTTTAAAAGCTTGGGATGCCTGAGAAGAAGTGAGCATCATTGGCATCAGAAGCAGAGCTGAGATGATGTAAAGACAGTCTCAACATCCCTCCCAGCCTTGCCTAACTATGATACTGGGGAGAATAAGTCAGCAGTGTGATTTATCCTATTAGCATTACAAAATGTATCTGAAAATGTGTCTTTCACAACACCTCTAGAATCACAGACTTCCTGAATTTACTCTTTTTCACTCAAGCTACATAACATGAGAAGTTTTGATCCGCAATAAGGGAAATAAAAAAATACCTGGGATTCCTCAGAGTTGGGGAAAAACAGCCCTGAATGTTGGCGCCATCTGAGAAACTGATTGATCCATCCCTGCAAAGATAATCTCTCAGGAAATTGACCACTGGGGAGCACAATGACTCACTTGTTTTCAGGCTGGAGGACAAGACAAGCACCTGCTCCTTCTGTATTAAATTGGGTTTCTAAAGCATTGATCTGTTAATATCCTTGAATGTTCTCTGAGCCTTTCATTAGAAAGAGAACTTCAAGAAGCAAACATTAGCACCAATGGTTCTCAGAGGACAGTCTCCAAATGTCAAACAGTAAGGGACACACAGGGGAAGGAAGGAAAGAATGGTTGAGCTGGACCCAGGTAAAGAAAGTACAACAGAAACTTTCCCTGGAGAAGCCTCCCGTGGGACTATACCCCCACTTCTGCTGCTCATCTGCACCAGATTACTACCAAATTCAGTGTGTGCTAGAAGGGAGGGGCCAGGAGACCCACCAACAGCCCTACATGAGGACAGTGGCTGTAGGAGGCACACAAGTCACTTCTCATCAGCAAAATGAGCAGGTTGAATTGGATGGTCTCATAGCATCCTTATCAGCTCTTTCTGCAATTTTGTGCCCAAAGTCAAATTCATTACCTATCTGTGTAACACATGTGCATTAGGACACACACACACACACACACACACACACACACAAACATACAAGCAGGTCTCTCTGTTTCTTCTAGCCATTATATGAACATTCATCCAACCACCTGAGCTTATAAGTTCTATCCCATTCTCACTATATTTCATTAGCCTCAATATTTGTGGCATTGAGTGAATTCTAATATAATAATGGTAATAATAATGGTTTATAGTAGCAGTATATATAGTGTATTTATCATATCAGTACACACAAACATAATATTTTATATAATGATCCATATTACTAGGTATATTGTATACTATGTTATAGATAATATATTATTTTAAATAGGATGTTATATTCATATATAGATGTTATATTCATAGCATCTGTGGCATAAATAATAGTTTATCTAGCATACATAATAGTAGTGTATAGGATATATTATGTTTTTAAGGACTGAATGTTTATGTCCTCCCAAAATTCACAGGTTGAAATCCTAACATACAATGTGATATATTTAGGAGGTGGAGCTTATGGATGGTAATTATTTCATGAGGGTGGAACCCTCATAGGAGATGGGATTTATAGAACGAGAGATATGAGATCTATCTCTGTCTAACTAACATGAGGATACAAGGAGAAGGCAACTTTCTACAAACTACATTTAGGGTCCTCACCAGATACCAAATCTTCTGGTACCTTGACTTTGGACTTCCAGGCTCCAGAACTGTAAAGTGGAAAAATGTTTGTTATTTAAGCCACCCAGTCTATGGCATTTTGTTATAGCAGCCTGAACTGTCTAAGATATACACTATTATACAGGTACTGTATAATAAACACCATGCATGCTAGTCACTGCATATACACATGTCATGTGTATTTTAGTCAATTTTTTCATTGCTGTGACTAAAGACCTGACAAGAGCAAGTTTAGGATGAAAAGTTTACTTGGGGGGCTCATGGTTTCAGAGGTCTTGGTCCATAGAAGGCCAGCTGCATTCCTCAGGGCTCCAGGTGAGTCTGAACATTATGGTGGAAGGCATAGCTCCAGACAGGAGAGAGAGAGAGAGAGAGAGAGAGAGAGAGAGAGAGAGAGAAAGAGTCTCCAATCAGATACAAGATATAAAACCAAAGCCAAGCTCCCAATGATCAACCTTCTGCATTCACACCCTACCTGCCTTCAATTGCCAGTCAATCCCTATAATGGCATTAACTCACTGATTGGGTGAAGGCTCCTATAACCCAATCATTTCATCTAAGCCTTCCTGCAGTGTCACACATGAGATTTGGGGGACATCTCACAATCAAACTGTAACACCTTGCATAATATAATGAAAACACTTTTGACACAGCAATTACCACATATCAAGTCAAAAACTCACATTTATTGACTGATTTTATCCTTATTACAAGTCTTGAGTCACATACTACTTTGGCAGACGTAGACACTGAGACACAAAGAAGTTAAATGACTTGCCGAAGGTAACACTTGCAGTGAGTGGCAGAGCTAGGACTTGAACCCAGGCAGTGTACTTGTAGAATGATTCACCTTACCTAAGATGATATCCATCCGGGGCCTTTGTTTTAGTCCCTGTGTCATGTCCTTCCCACCATCCTCCCACTGTGGTCAGGCTGAGGATTCTGGCTATCACCCTGTCACTCCACTACAAATTGTCACCAAAGCTCCTCCACATACTTAGTCAGACTGCCCTTCAATCTGTTCTTATCCATGTTCCTTCCCTGGCCTATGGTTTCTCCACCTGCTCCACTCCAGGCCCTTAATGGGCACCTCTCCTTCTAGTCCCCCAAGACCACTGGTGTCCCCAAGGTTCTGTCTTCAACACCTTCTGCATGTGCTCCCCATTACCCTCTCCTTGCTTCTAGCTGAACACAGCATCCAGTTGCCACCTTCTGCAGCTCATCTCTGCTATGCTGCTGGGCCTTCCAACCCCAGAATCTTGCCCTTTTGGCCTCTGCCCCTGGATGCCACTCCATATCTCATTCACCGAACAAGTACAAAACCAAGCCCACACTCCCCACAAACCTGGCTCTAGTTCTTTTTTCCTGTCCTCTCCTGGAGACTCCTCAGTCCAATGGAAACCTGAGGCATTCAGGACCATTCCTGCTCTCTCACCCTCAAGCCCACACCATGAACTTGCCTCTCTGACCTCTCTTTTTGGTCCTTTGCTTCGCTTGCTCTTCTCCCCTTGACCAGTGCTTTCCCCACACATCCCTACACAGCTGAAAGTACAATGAAAATCCACTGTGTTCCTTTCTGCTGAAGCCCTCTGACATTCCACACAGGCCAGCATGACTGACAAGACTGCATGGGAGTTTATTTCTCTGGACCTATCTTCCATCAGTTCCTTTACGTTTTATGCTCAAATAATATTTTGTGTGACCACCTGCTTCTTCCTTTACTTGGACCATTCCCTCTGCTTGGAAGAGCCTGCTGGCCCCCTCAATTCCATGGCTAATGCCTTATATCCATCTCACTTCAGGAATCACTCTCCTCCAGGGAGCCTTCCTGGACTCCCATGGGTCCCTTTTTCTGTCTCCCAAAATCCCCCAATGTAAGCTTTTCCAGACTTCCTTTACTCAGCTACAGTTAAGGTCCAGTTATGCAAGCAAGAGGGCAACATGCATATCTGTGAACTTGTTAAAATGTGCTGTGGTTCTGTTTGTCCCCTGGTCACCCTCCCAGGATGACCTCCTAGGATCCTCTCTAGAATTCCAAGGCCACTGATAAGGTCCCCATCTTTTCTCTGCTATCTTGTTCTCCCACCATTCTTTATCTCTGGTTCTTCAGGGAACATTTCCAATGCCATCTCTTTCTCCTAGTTGTCCACAACCAGGTGAGTTCTCTCCCTTTCCTGATACCTGGAGATTTGGAATAAGAATCAAAGATGAAGAGACACAGTGCTAGAAAGAGAAAGATGGGAAGAAAAAGAGGAAGTCAAAGCAGAGGCTGAGAAATTGGGAGTATGGAGAGCATGTGCAGGGTGTGAAACAATGAGAGAGAAACAGAATAAAAGAACAGAAGAGTAGAAGCAGGGGATCAAGGGTGAGGGAGAAGCGAAGGCAAAGGGAAGGACTGAGGAATAAAGTTGACCAAATTATGCTATGTGCATGAATGAATATATCCCCATGCATTCTAATTTTGTATATAATTGTACTACTCCAATTAAAAAATAAATAAATAGAAGGAAGATCAATTGAGCAGAGGAAGGGGGTTATGCAGAGGGAAGTGAGGAGGGAAAAGGATAATGATGGGGATTAAAATGGAGAAAACTGTTTTATAGGCATTTATGAATATGTCAAAATGAAATTCACTATTGTGTATAACTACAATACATGTAGATAATAATTAAAATCACTATGGGTAATAACTGGATCCTCTTTCATCACTTTTTTTTAAGGTTTTAAGTCTTTGGGGGGTTATTTTTGGATTTGTTTTGTTTTGTTGGTGGGGGGGAAGAGAATCAATTTTATTTACTTTTGCATCCGGTTGTTGTTTCTCCAACAGTTGTATATGTGGTGCTGGGATTTGAACATGGATCTTTGCACATGACCGGAAAGTGCTCAAACCACTGAGCCACTGCTCCAGCCCCTTATTTCATGACCTTTGAAATATACAGACTGTTTAAGATTCACAATGATTTGACTTACTATTTTTCAATTTTCACAATGATTTGACTTACTATTTTTCAATTTTACATTGGATGCAAAAGCAACATACATTCAACAGAAACCATACCTCAAATTTTTAATTTGGATCTTTGCCTACACTAATGATATGCAATGTAATCCTCTTCTCCTCTATTCACTCCTCCTCCTCTTCTTCTCTCTTCTTCTTCTCCTTCTTCTTCCTTTCTCTCTCTCCCCTCTTCTTTTCCTTCTCTTACTCCCCTTTCCCTTCCCCTTCTCCTCTTCCTCCTCCTTCTTCCCTCTTACCTCTTCCTCTCCCTCTTTTTCTTTCCCACCAGTACAAGGAATTCAACCTATGGACCCTCTTATCACTGAGCTACATCCCCAGGAGCCCTTTTCATGTTTTTATTTTGAGATGGATTTTCACCAAGTTGTCCAACCTGGTCTCAAACTCAAATTCCTGCCTCAGCTTCCTGACTTGCTGGGATTATGGGTGTATGCCTCCCAGCCTACCAGTAATCCTCTCTTGAGATGCTGGGCAGAACAGTGAGCCACAGTTCCCAGCCCCATGATCATGAGGGGAAGCAGCAGACATTCAGTGTACTGCGTTACTAAACTATGATGTTTTGTAGGTAAGCTGGATTTAATGCACTTTTCACCTAAAATATTTTCAATTTATGATGTGCTTTTTGGGATATAACACATGGTAAGACAAGGAGCATCTGTCCTTGCAAAGACTGAAGTAACATTTATTTTTAAATTACCTTGGTTTGCTAAACTATGTTTCTTTGAATATGGCATTGGATTTTGTGAGGGTTATATAAAATTTAAATGATCTTTATGTGTGTTATGGGGGGAAAAGAATCAAGAGACTAGGGTGTGGGTAATGTCTGAGGAGACTCTGGATTAGGATCAAATGTGTATCATATTGTTACTTTATATGCATTTATGATGGTACAACTACTCAACTCCTTAAGAAAAAAAATAAAACAAAATGACCCTTGTGTTGTCATGTAAACCACATTTCTCTGTTTGCATATATGTTGCATGTGTGGCAGGGGGAGCCTTTGGATCCCTTTCTATTCCCCTGCATCTTAGCAAGGAGCATGAAGTAGGATATGAAGGTAAGCATATTCAGCCCTATGCATCCTGGACTAAAAGTTGTCCATGGTTGGTTCATTACACTCACAGAGGAAGGTTGTTCCATATCAGATTACCAAGCATCTAGACTGCCTTCTCCCTGCCACAATCTCTTTGTCTGCCCCAAGCAAAATAAAGATAATTTTTGGTGGAAATCTATGTTTTTTCTTTGCAGAATTTCCCAAAGCAATGCTAATGGCAGATGAGGAAACAGACCTTCCCTTGGCTTCCTCAAGTCCTTTGTCACACAGGTCCTCCTAGAAGGAATATCACAAGGGAACACCCAATTCCTAACACTCTCTCTCCCATTTCATTGTGATAGTTCTCCGTAAGTGCCTGTCCATCTGGTAGGTGACACCCTTCTGTTGCAGAAGACACCTACCCAGAAGCCAGCGGAGTCCCATGCCCATTCTTCTTATATCTGTTGCTTCAAGCCTTGGCTGAATGTCCAAGGAATTTCCTGCTCATTGCATAGGAAATGGGGTAGCACTAACCTTGAAAATGGACGTCCACAGGAGTAGAATAGAAGGGTGGGAGAAAAAACACTCTCCTTGAACTTTTGTTAGCTTTCTTTCTACCTGCAAAGGGTGCAACTAGTAACTTCTTAATTCTCCAAGACTAACATTCTTTCCCCATTTGAGAACTTGCTTGCAGGACTCATGAGTTTACATTTACCTATTCCTCTTACTAACAGGACTTGAACCCTTCCGCTGGCAAATTATAACTGTGGACTTTTTTATACAAAATCTGAAGCACTTTCTCTCAGGCCTCTTTTCCATTGTGGAAACAAAAAACCCTTTGCATTAACTGCAAGTCTCTCTGTTTGGGCTGTGTCTTATATGGCACCATTCTCAAGTAAGTTCCTTCTGCTCCAACAATTTCCCCCAGTAGGCAGCAAGAGGTTTCAGTCCAATCCCGTGTATATTCTGTGAAGTAATTTGAGCCTATGTGACCTTCAGAGATGGAAGTAGATTTAGCTCCAAACTTGTATTTCACAATATATTGAATCCAATAAAGTACCTATGATATCCCCAGATTTCTGCCCTCTTGTCATCATGGCTCCCTCCCTCCCTTACCTTCCCCATCTCTCTCTCCTCTTCCTAAAGTCTCCATGATGGCCCAAATGGCCTCTTGGTATTCATGCCTTTGTGTAGTTCCCTCGCACATTATACAGGATTAGTCTCTGTGTCCAACAGCATATGGAAGAAATAATTATATGCCACTTTTGAGATTAGGTTATAAAAGACTGTGGCTTTGGTCTTGGATTCTCTTCCCCCACCCACCCTCTGCCTTACTGTGGGAGTGGTTTATGCAGTAAGAAGCCTGATGGTAAGGATGTTAAGTCCTGTAAGTCTCCACCCACAGTCACATGTATGAGTTTGGAAACAGACCCTCGCACCCAATAATGCCTGGAAAACATGAGGGCACTTGAGCAAGCAGAGTCCAGCTAAGTCATTCCCAAATTCCTAACTCTCAGACATGTAAGATATTAACTGCTGTGAGAAAAAAGCTACAGCATTTAAGAGAGATAATTTGTTACACAGCAATAGACAACTGATACATTCCCCCTCATCAATGGTGACAGTGCAAAACTCCATCCTGTACAACATCCACAAGAAATCAAGTGTATTTTATTAAAGATATATGGTGCTCATTATAGAGAAATTCATGCAAACTGAACTCATTTGAATTTTTTCTGAGCACTTATTATATTTTTAGGCTCCCTATCACACATGCTGGGAGCCTGGATGCTAACATTGCAGGTAAGATGTTCCTTCATCTTGATTTGTATTCAAATTTCTGGCCAAAATGTTGGGATATTTTGTTTGTTTGTTTCCTTATCTGGATATGTATTCAAATCTCTTGCCAAAATGTTGGGATTCTTCTTTGTGAGAAGAATTTGTGTGACTGTGATTCCACAGTCAAATCCAACATCCTTAGAAAGTCTACATTTATAATTTCTTCAGCTGAAATTATGTGATGTGACACAAAAGAAAAATGTCATGTGTTTACATAAGAACTCCACATAAGAACTCCACATTTCAACGAATCTATGACTACTCTGGAGTTTGAAATGATAGAATTAAAAAGGGAAGATACCGTATATATATATATATATATATATATATATATATATATATATATATATATGATGCTGCAGGGGGAGGAGAAGCATACACAGTTGCAAGTGATACCTCCTAGCTCTTGGCTCTCTCTCCATGCCTTTTGTCTGACAACTGCAGCATTTTGAAGGCCCACATTACAGACATGTGACCTCCAGGCCATGTGAAAGCCCTTGGGACACCAGTTCAATCCCTTCCTCCCACCTCTACACAGCATTGTATCACATCTGCTTTAAAATGAGATCATGCTACACATAACACTTAGAAGACTGCTTTTTCATTTGTTATAGCACAATAGTACATCTTTCTAAAGCAAAAAAAAATACACTTTGTGACATCTTTTCATTAATTGCAAACTATTCCACAGAGTATGACTATAACAGAATTTATTTACTAATCCATTTTGTGCTACATTTCAATTATTTTCTGTATTTATACAAGATAATTCAGTGCATATCCTTGGAACAAAGTCTTTGAACAGATCTTTGGTAATTTCCATAGGATAAATGTCTGGGAAAATGAATGATAGGAAACAAAGAGTTTTTAAGCTGTTAAAGCTGTTGGTTTTCAGTGCCTCTCTGAATACAAAAATGACTATATAATTTTTCTTTTAATTTATAGTGGTGTCTCAGTGGGCCTATACGTTCAATAGCACTATGGATTATTCAAATATAGTTCTGAAATACTTGCACTCTATTAAATGCTATCATTTTAAAATACAGGTTCTATACATTATTTATTTCAATTAAGTATGAACTCATTTTCCATCATTTTCTAAAATTGACTATTGCTGATATATAGACTTATATATTGTTTTCCCTGTAGTTAATTTCCAGCCATTTTTCTGAACATCCTGATAATTTTTCATCTAATTAAGTTTCCCAAATATGAAATTATATGATTTGTAAATAATACCATCTGTGAGTCTTCTTTTCAAAAATATTAATCCTCATTATCTGTCATACCATTTTAGCTATAATGTGTAAAATAATATTGAATTACAGAAAAGATGGTGGTGATATTTTCTCATTTCTGACTTTACTGAGAATATCTCCAATTCTTCTCCATTAGAGGTGATGTTTTTCTCTTAGTTTAAGATTGCTGTTTTAATCAGTTAGTAACCTATCAGCTATTTTCAGTAACATGAAATTCAAACTGACTTAAAAGGTAAATTAGAAGCCTAACAACAACTTCACACAAGGCCAAAGAAACCAATCATCTCTCTCCTCAGCCTATGCATGAGTTTTCTCCCCTTCCTGGTCCTGAGATTACATACAGAGGCCACTCAAGTTTTTTTATTCACATATAATAGTAGGAATGCCCCACATCAGCCCAGTGGATAGTCACTTTATCACTGTGGCCAAGTGGACATATGATACTAATTGTCCTATACCAATTTGAAAATAGCCACAGATGACCCAAAACAAAAAGTTTCTCTTGTAATCATTTTTAACAACTTAAGGATTCTTTCTTCTCTTTCTAAGAGTGCTTTCAGAAACTGATATTAACCTTCATCAAATGTCTCTTCATCTATTTTCCCTTTCCTTGGATCTCTCTTAAGATATATATGATTGCAGGGGCAGGATGGCTAGCTGAAAGAAGTCTTCTTCTTGTTTGACTCCATGACCAGATTTAAAAACCCCAGGACAACTCCATTACTAGAGGTGCATATTGGGGACAATCATCACCAGAACACAGCACTAGTTTGGGGAGTTGTTTGGATGATCAGAGATTTAGGAGCAGCAAGTGAAAAAGAGGGATTATTTCCATCTGGACTGGGACACAGTGACCGCAGCTGCATCTGCCATTAATCCCAATTGGCATGAGAATGGAGGAGACAAACATAATCTACAAGCCGATCTGCCACTGAGAAGCCTCATGCTATAAGGGATCGTGTATTGGGCTAAACTTAGAGACACTCCTATGGCACCTCCACTACTTAAGGGGAGAACAGTGTCTCTCAGCTGCCTGCACAAAGGAATCTTTTGGAGCAAACTGCCTGGTAAGAGCAAGTAAGGAGTTCAGAGTACACTCCTCCATAACTGTGCCAGGAGATAGCCACTGTTCACAGGTGGATCCAGGAAGAGAAGGCGTAGGACAGGCCTAGTCCCCACTTTGCTTATGGGGATTCAGGTTTGTGGAGTAAAAGGGAGCCTTGCTCAGCCCTGTCCACCCCCACACCAGTCAGAAGGATCACATGATAAGCCAAACTGTAAGAGTCCTCAGTTTGAGCTAAAAAATCCTAGAGGACTGGGAGTGCAACCACTGGCAGAGGGAGCACAGAAAACATCTCATCCCCCCTGCACATAAAAGCTTTAACACTCCTGAGTTTCAGAGATCCCCAGGGAGGCTGTCAAAGACCAATCCTCAGGTCATTTCTTAATCTGATCTCTACACTGAAATCTCCCCCTAGAAATCCCAGGAGTCTGAAGAGTTCTCTACTTGAGATCACATAATTACAGTCTGAGAGACCCTACTATCAAAACTCAGGCGGACTCAAAACTCATTTGCTCCCAAAGTGCACAGAGACAACCTTCGTGACCATAGTTCCCATTAAGAATTTTTTATTTTTTCTCTTCTTTCCTGTTTTTGACATGTATTTGAGTGCCAACTGGAAAAGTTGTTTGGTTCATGGAAATATAAAAGTACTAGCTGTTTTTGTTTTTGTTTTTTGGTTCTTGTTTCATTTTGTCTTTGTTGAGGGTTTTTCAGTTGTCTTTCTGTTTTTTGTGTTTGTTTGTTGTTTGTTTTTCTTCATCTTCTCTCTTTTGCCCTCTTGTCTCCTCTGTGTATCTTTGTCCTGCTTGCTGAGAGGAGGGACTCTAGTCAGTTCATTTAGTATTTGAAGTACATTGTGCCCTACCTGCATAATTTTCCTGTGCTTCCTTCTACTCTTAGGCTATCACCCAAATATTAATATTTCTTTCACCTTTCCTCTATTTTGCTACATCTGTCTTTTTTCCTCCAGGGTTTGTCTTTCTTTTTTCCTTTTCTTTTCTTTTCTTTTATTCCTTTTTTCTTTCTTTCTCTTTCTTTTTCTTACTCCAGAAAATCCTTCACCTCCTCCACTTTCTCTCTGTCCATTATTGGACAATATAACTTCCTCTCTAAATTTCATTTACATTCCCTTCTCTCTCAGGCTTCCAATTAGTTTATATCTTTTGACCCTCCATCATTAAGGCTGTGTAACTGTTATTGCTGTGAATACCAAACTCAATAACTATTGTGTGCTTTGAAGCCTGACATAGGTGATAGTTAAATAATAGTGTCACCAAAAGTATTGACTAACACTACCACTCATTTCATAGGTGGAATTTAACAGTGTAATATAGTCTGTACTAAATAACCAACTTAATACTGTTTATTGTATGCATTAGTTGTTCATATTGATGATCTCCTATTTGCTTGTGAGGAGTTGGAAAACTAAAGGGACACTAATTGTTCACAAGTTAGGGGTTTGACTTCTGAACTCAACTTTCCTGACAATACCCTAACCCAAGTAAGGGACAGGACAAAACTCCCAATACAACAGCAAAGACCCAAAGAAAAATAACCCAATAGAGATCTCAGGCCATGAACTGGCTTCGATTTACAGAGTGAGAAGCCTAAGCAGAGACACACCTGTGCATGCCCAGGACTCTAGTCTCACCACAGCAGGTGACATGGACACCTTCCAGGACCCCAAACCAGATACCACCCAGCTGTCATGCACACCTTCCGGGTCCAGATACATTGGGACCATCCCACCACCAAGGATCCTAATCCCACTGCAGCACATAGATTGGTTCATTCTGGCCCTTCCCACACATCTGGAACCCTAGCATCCAGTGACATACCTCTACTGCTTAGTTTCAACAATGCAGTGGACTGCCAGCAACTCCACCAGGTGCCAAGTCTGAGTCCTGGAACCTTAACCCAAAAGCTGCAACAAAACAAGGCTCCAGGCAGAAAAAGTCTTCTGGAAGGAAGAGGTCATCAGAGAGGTGGTATGTGACCCAATCCTTGCTGTATAAAAAAGAAGAACCCAGAAACTAGTCTTGCTTCCACACAGGGATCCCAAATTCAAAAATCCAGAAGAACCCTTCAAACATGAGGAATCAAACTAGAAAGAGGTTCACCTCAAACCCACAACTCCTCTAGTAAGGAGTCCATGGCCAGGAACCAGGAGGAAAATCTAGAACAAATTATCAATGATCTGATAACCAAGAGGAACAATGAACTAAAAGAAGAGTTAATGAAGGGAATAAATCAGAAAAATCAAGAGTTGAGAAACTCTATCATTAAAGAATATATATTCTTTAATTAAAGATATACTCAAAAAGGAAGTAACAGAGCTAAAATCTGTTGTCAATGATATGAGAGAGACCATGGAAGAATTTAATAATAGACTAACTTCTGTAGAAAATAGAACCTCTGCTATTGAAGAAAGAACTTCTGAAAATGAGAATAGGCTGAGAAAGCTTAAATGCACCGATAACAAAAAAGAAAAACAGCTAAAAGAACATGATCAGAATTTTTTAAATGTCTGCGATGAAATGAGAAGAAACAATATAAGAGTAATTGAGATACAAGAAGAAATTTAAACACAAATGAATGGTATGAGGAACATCTTCAAGGAAATTGTGAAAGAAGACTTTTCTCATATAAAAGTAGAATCAGATATGCTCATCCCAGAAGCTTTTATGACACCAAATATGCCTAACCAAATGAGAAACTACCAAAACACATTGTATTCAAAATATACAACAGTGATATCAAGGAAAGGATATTAAAAGCAAGGGAGAAACACCAAATCACATTCAGAGGCAAATCAAGTAGAATTTCCTGTGACTTTTCAACCTAGACTCTGGAGGCAAGAAGGTCATGGAAAGAAATCTCTCAATACCTGAATGCCACAACATACAGCCAAGAATACTATACCCATCAAAATTCAACTTCAAATTTCATGGGGAAATAAGAACTTTTCATGATAAGATCAAACTGGCATCATTTGTGAACAGAAAATCAGCCTTAAAAAGAATTCTTAAAGAAACACTCCAGACAGAAGAAAAGTAATCAATACCCAAAACCCACAAACAGAGGAAATTCAATAAAAGTACATTCTATCAATACCCAACCAACCAAGAGGGCACAGAACTCACCAATAATACACAATGATTATGAACAATATACACACTTCTATTATAACACTGAATGTGAATGGTTTAAATGCACCATTCAAAAGCCACAGACTAGCAAACTCAATCAAAAAATAAAATCCAACAACACATTGTTTACAAGAAGCCCACCTAACAATAAATGACATCCACAGACTATGGGTGAATGGATGGAGAAAAAAAACTCTGCGATGGGTATGGTCCACCAAAGCAAGCCAGCATCCCAATACTTATATCTGACAAAGTAGATTTCAAACATAAATTAATCAGAAGAGATAAAGAAGGCCACTACTTAGTAGTGAAGGGAGCCCTACAACAGGAAGAAATAACCATAATAAATATATACTCTCCAAATAATAGTGCTCCCAACTTTGTGAATAAATTACTTCATGATATAAAATCACTTGTAGACTTCAACACAATAATATTGGGAGAATTCAATACTCCTCTGTCACCAATAGACAGAAATTCAAAACAAAACAGCAATAAAAAAATCTCCAGCCTAAATGACTCCATAAATTAAATGGACTTAACAGACATATACAGAATATTCCACCCCAAATCAGCAGAATATACCTTCTCCAAGGATCCACATGGATCCTTCTCCAAAATAGTTCATATTCTGGTTCACAAAGGAAATCTCACCAAATATAAAACAGTAGATATTATTCCAGGTATCCTATCAGACTACAACACCATGACCCTAGCAATCAACAGCAAAAATCACAACAGAAAACACATATTCATGGAGATCAAATAATACTCTATTAAGAATGGATCCAAGAACACATGAGAGCACATATCAAAAAATTCTTGGAAGAGAATGAGAATGAAGACACAACATACTGAAACCTCTGGGACAGCATGAAAGCATTCTCAGAAAAAATTTAAGGGAAATTTTATAGCACTGCATGCCCACATTAAAAATGAAGAGAGATCCCAAATACATAAGCTTATGCTCCATCTCAAACCCCTTCAAAACGAAGAGCAATCTAACCCCAGCAGAAGTCAGGAAATAATCAAGATCAGAGTTGAAATCAATGAAATGGAGAACAAAAAAATAAATAAATGAAAAGAATTGATGAAACAAATAGCTGGTACTTTGAAAAAATAAATAAGGTAGATAGACCACTAGCCAATCTCACTAAAAGAAGGAGAGAAATGAAGCAAATCAATAAATCTAAAATGAGAAGGGAGTGATCACCATTGACCCCATGGAAATCCAACAAATTATAAAATCATAATTTGAAAAACTATAATCCTCCAAATTAGATAATATGTAAGACACAGACAAATTTCTAGACACATACAACATCCCTGAATTGACACAGGTTGATATTGAATTCCTAAACAACCCAATAACAGACCCTGAAATCCATACAGCAATTAAAAGTCTACCAAAGAAGAAAAGAGCAGGACCTGATGGTTTCTCCACTGATTTTTAGTACACCTTTGAGGAGGAACTAACACCTCTCCTTATTAATTTATTCCAAGAAATTGAAAAGGAGGGAACTCTTTTAAACACTTTTTATGAAGCAACCATAACTCTGATACCAAAACCCAACAAGGTCACATCAAAAAAAAAGAAAATTACAGACCAATATCCCTGATGAACCTGGATGCAAAAATCCTTAATAAAGTTCTAGCAAACTGTGTATTCAAAAACTTATCAAGAAGATAAATCATTGGGGGAAACTGCAATAGATGAAACCCATAGTAGCTTATCTATGTGTTAGCATTACCCCTGGTTATCAAAGTTTACACATTGATTGCTACAGTTTTGACAATGTTTCCCCCTCATCTGTATCCTGTATCGCAATATACTTCTAATAAATGTGGGAAGAAAAAAAGAAGATAAATCATCATGATCAAGCGGGCTTCATCCCAGGTATACAGGGATGGTTCAACATACACAAAATAATTAATGTAATTCATCACTTAAACAGAATCAAGGACAAAAACCATATAATCATCTCAATTGATCCATAAAAGGCCTTTGATAAAATTCAGCACTCTTTTATGCCCAAAACTCTAGAGAAGATAGGGATCAAAGGAATCTATTTAAACTATGTAAAGGCTATATAATCCAAACCCTCAGCTACTATAACGCTAAATGGAGAAAAACTGAAAGCATTTCCACTAAACTCAGGAACAAAACAAGGCTGTCCATTCTCACCACTTTTATTCAATATTGTTCTTGAGACCCTAGCCAGAGCACTAAAGATAGAGAAGGAAATCAAAGGGATAACATTAGAAAGAGAGGAAGTCAAACTCTCTCTTTTTGCTGACAATATGATCCTGTATCTGGAAGATCCAAAAAACTCTACCAGACAACTGCTTGAGCTTATAAACAGATTTAGCAAAGTGGCAGGCTACAAGATCAACACCCATAAATCAATAACTTTCCTATACACTAACAATAATAGAGCAGAAGAAATCAGTGCCATTCACAATATCCTCGAAAAGAATAAAAATACAAGAGAACTCAAAGACCTCTACAACAAAAATTATTGGACATTGAAGAATGAAATCCAAGATGACTTGAGAAGATGGAAAGATGATCCATGTTCTTGGTTATGCAGAATTAATATAATAAAATGGCCATTCTGCCAAAAGCTCTATACAGATTCAATGTAATACCCATCAAGATACCAATGTCATACTTTACAGATATAGAAAAAGCAGTTCTCAAATTCACTTGGAACAATAAGAAACCCAGAATAGCCAAGACATTTTTTGCTATACTAGATCTAAAACTATACTATAGAGCTGTAGTAATAAAACAGCATGGTACTGGCATCAAGATAGGTGTGAAGACCAATGGAATAAATAGAAGACCCTGAAACAAATCCACAAATCTTTAAGCATCTGATCTTTGACAAAGGGGGACAAAATATTACAAGGAGGAGAGACAGTCTATTCAACAAATGGTGATGGACAAACAAGACAGCCATTTGCAGATTTTACCTTGCACAAAAATTAAATCAAAATGGATCAAGTAACTAGGAATAAAACCAGCTACCTTGCAACTGCTGTAAGATAAATTAGGTCCAACTCTCCAGCATTTGGGAGTAGGTAAAGACTTTCTCAACATTTCTCCTATAGTGAAAGAAGTAAAGTAAAAAATCAGTGAATGGGATGTCGTAAAGCTAAAATGTTTTGTACAGTCAAGGAAATGATTATAATTGTCAAGAAACTTCCTACAGAATGGGAGAGAATCAGGGCCTGTGTTTCTTTTGATAAGGTACTCATATCCAGACTCTACAAAATCCTCAAAAATCTCAACCTCAAAAACACTAACAACCCAATCAATAAATGGGCCAAAGAGCTAAATAGAAACTTCTCAACAGAAGACACTGAACAAGCCAATGAATACATGAGAAAGTGCTCTAAATCACTAGTAATCAGAGAAATGTAAATCAAAACTACATTACGATTTCACTTCACACCAGTCAGATTGGCAAAAATGAAGAAAATAAACAATAATAGATGCTGGAGGGGTTGTGGAGAGATAGAAACACTAGCACACTGTTGGTGGAACTGCAGACTAGTACAGCCCCTCTGGAAAGCAATGTGGAGAATCCTCAGAAACCCACCATATGATCCAGCTATTCCTCTCCTGGGTATTTCTACAGGGAAGCTGGAATCAGCACATTACAATGACACAGCAAAATCTATGTTCATTGCAGCTCAATTTACAATAGCTAAATTATGGGATCATAATTCACTGGATGAATGGATCCAAAAATTGTGGTATATATATACACCATGGAGTTCCACTCAGCAATTAGAAACAATGATACTGCAACCTTTGAAGGTAAATGGATGGCAATAGAAGAAATCATGTTGAGTGAAGTTAGCCTAACCCAAAGAACCAAGATTTGAATGTCTTCATTCATCTGCGGAGGCTGAAGCTAGACCCAGGCCTATGTGAAAGATGGTCAACTCTCATGTACTCATATATTAGACCAAACAAAGGAGTAGTAACACATAACCTAGGGCATTCATAGAGATGTTTCTGGAAGAAGGGAGGGGTAAGTGTTAGGAATAGGGTGGGATCTAGGGGATAAATCTAATTTAAGAATATATACATATCGGGGTTGGGGATTTAGCTCAGTGTCAGAGCACTTGCCTAGCAGGCGCAAAACCCTGAGTTTGATCCTCAGCCCTGAAAAAGAAAAAGAATATATACATATCGTATTGTTTTGTTGGATGCATTTTTGGTTGTACAATAACTAAATTTCTTAATAAAAAAGAAATAACTTACTCAGAATAAAAAATTTAAAAATGACTTTTATTCTTTAAAAAAAAAGATTCATATGATTGTTGTTTCTATACTTCAAGATTCTTAAAATCAATTCTTCTTAGAATCCTTCATAATGCCTCATAGAACTTTTTTGCATAAGGAGTTTTTTTTTGTTCTTGTTTGTTTGTTTTAAGAGAAACGGACAGTGAGAGAGAGGAAAAAAATTTTTGTTTAGTTTTTGATGTGGCTTTCATTGCTCCAACACTTTGTTGTGTGCATGGTGCTGGGGTTTGAACCTCAGTCCTTGTGCATGCCAGGCAAGGGCCATAACCACTGAGCAACTCTTCCAGCACTTACATAGGAAATGTTTAACAATTATCTCAAAAGTTTCACAAGACAGTCCATCAGGGATATGAACTCCTAGAAACATCCTGACCACTAGTTGCCTCCCACAGCCCAAAAACTCCACATGAGTCAACAGAACAAATTTTCAGCTCTAAAAATTTAATATGGTGGGCTGCAGCATAGCTCAATGGTTACAGTGCTTGCAGTGCTTGTCAGGTATTTATGAGGACCCAGGTTCGAACCCCAGCACCATGTACACAAATAAGTGTCATACACAAATAATTATCAATGATCTGATTACTAAAAGTATCAATGAACTAAAGGGACTAAGTGAGAAAACTCAAGGGATGAAAAACTCTATTATCAAAGAAATAGACATAGTGATAAAGGAAGTAATAGAGTTAAACTCTTCAGTCAATCACATCAGAACAATGATGGAAGAATTTAACAATAGACTAACTTCTATAGAAAAAAGAACCTCAGCTCTGGAAGAAAGAAATTCCAACAATGAAGAAAGGCTGAGTAAGCTTAAGCACATGGAGGACAAAAAGGAAAAAAAACTCACAGAACACAAGCAGAATGTCTGGGGTGGAATAAGAAGAAAGAATCTAAGAGTAATTGGAATACAGGAAGAAATAAAAATACAAATGAATGGTATAAACATTCTCAATGACATAAGAAAAAATACCCCATACCAAAGTAGACACAGAAATGGTCACTCAGGAAGTGCACAGAACACCCAATAGGACAAATCAAATGAGAACTTCACTGAGTCACATCATATTCCATGACATTTAAAACACCAGAATATTTATTTATTTATTTACACCAGAATATTTAAAGCAGCAAGAGAGAAACACCAAATCACATTCAGAGGCAAACCAAGAAGGATCATATCTGAATTTTCAGCTCAGACCCTAGAAGCAAGAAGATCCTGGAAGTAGATCTTTCAATGTCTGAATTACCACAACCTGCAGCCAAGAACACTATACCCAGCAAAACTCAGCTTCAAACTTGATGGGGAAATTAGAACATTTCACAATAAGATCAAATTTACACCATTCATGAACAGAAAAACAGCCTTAAAAAGAATTTTCAGAGATAAACTCCAGATAGAAGAACAAGCAAATGCTCCTCAAAACCCACAAATAGAGGAAAGTCAATAAAAATGCATGCTGTCAAAAGACAAACAAAAAAGCACAGAACCCACTAATAAAACACAACCTAACTATCCCTATACTGAATGTGAATGTCTCAATGCAACAATCAGAAGACACAGATTAGCAGATTGGATCAAAAAACATAATCCAACAATATGCTGCTTACAGGAGACCCACCTTACAGCCAATGCCACAGATTGAAGGTGAAAGGAGGGAAAAAATCTACCAGGTGTATGGCCCAAGAAAGCAAGCTGGTGTTGCAATACTTCTATCCAGCAAAGTAGATTTCAAACATAAATTAATCAGAAGAGATAAAGAAGGCCACTACATCCTAGTAGAGGGAACAATATAACAGGAATATGTAACCATAGTAAATATATATTCTCCAAACACCAACACTCCCAACTACATGGAATAATTACTCCATGATATAAAACCACTCATAGACCTCAGCATAATAATTCTGGGACATTTTAACACACTGCTATCACCAATAGACAGATCCCAAAGCAAAAATAAATAAATAAATAAATAAATAAATAAATAAATAAATAAATCTCCTGTCCCAGGCCATTCAGAAAGGTGGTCTATTATCATGTGTTAAATCCAGATAAGGTGTAATGTTATACAGACTAATACTTTTTTTAGAGATATTTTGGGTAAGGGAAGGGAGGGATATGGGTGGGAAATTGTGGGGGGCACTCCTGGGGGTAAATCTAGTATTCAGAAACTATGAACATTTTATATTATTTTGTTAAAAATTTGTATGGCTGTTCAAAAATTAAAATTAAAATTAAAAAAAGAGATCTCCAGTCTAAACAACTCCATAAATCCAATGGACAGACATCTATAGTATTCTACCCCATATCAGCTGAATATACCTTCTTCTCAATGGTACATGGATTCTTCTCCAAAATAGATTATATTCTAGTTCACAAAGGAAATCTCAGCAAATATAAAGAAGTAGATATTATTCCGTGTATCCTATCAGACCATGATGCCATGATCTTTGCAATTAACAGCAAAAATAATAGCAGAAAACACACATATATATGGAGATTGAATAATACCCTATTCAATGAAAAATGGATCCAAGAAGACATGAGAGCAGAAATCAAGAAATTCTTGGAAGAAAATGAGAATGAAGACACAATATATCAAAACCTCTGAGACAGTATGAAAACATTCTTAAGGGGAAAATTTATAGCATTGAGTGCGTACATTAAGTCCAAGAGAAATTTCAAATCAATAAGCTTATGCTCCATCTCAAATCCCTACAAAAGGAAGAACAATCTGAGCCCAAATCCAGCAGAAGACAGGAAATAATTAAGATCAAAGCTGAAATCAATGAAATTGGAAACAAAAAAAACAATAAAATGAATCAATGAAACAAAGAGCTGGTTCTTCAAAAATAAATAAATAAAATTGACAGACCCCTAGCTCATCTCTCTAACTGAAAAAAGGAGAGAATTGAAGCAAATCAGCAAAATCACCAACAAAAAAAGGAGTGATCACCACTGACCCCACAAAATTCAAACTATTCTGAAAAACTGTGCTCCTCTAAATTAGATAATCTAGACACATACAGCATCCCCAGATTGACACAGGACAACATTGAAATCCTAAGCAGCCCAATAATGGGCACTGAAATGCACATACCAATTAAAAGCCTTTTTTTTTTAATGAGAAAAGCCCAGGACTTGATGAATTCCCTGCTGAGCTTTACCACACCTGTGAGGAGAAACTAATACCTCACCTTATTAAGCTATTCCAAGAAATTAGAACTCTCCCAAAACCTTTTTATAAAGCAACCATAACTCTGATATCAAAACCCAACAAAGACACATCAAAAAAAGAAAACTGCAGACCAACATCCTTGATAAACATTGATGCAAAAATCCTTAATAAATTTCACACAAACTGCATTCAAAAACACATCGAGAAGATAATTCATCACAATCAAGTTGGCTTCATTCCAGGATGCAAGGCTAGATCAACACACACAAATCAATAAATATGATTCATCACTTAAACAGAATTAAGAACAAAAACCATGTGATTATCTCAACTGATGCAGAAAAGGCCTTCGATAAAACCCAGCACCCATTTATGCTCAAAACTCTAGAGAAGATAGGGATCAAAGGAACTTATTTTAATGATGTAAAGGCCATATATGACAAACCCTCAGCTAGTATAATACTAAACAGAGAAAAGCTGAAAGTGTTTCCACTAAACTTGGGAATCTTACTCTCACCACTTTTATTCAATATAGTCCTTAAGACCCTAGCTGGAGCAATCAGGCGAGAGAAGGAAATCAAAAGGATAAGAACAGGAAGACAGACAGTCAAAGTATCCTTTTTGCTGACAACATAATCCTGTATCTGGAAGATCCAAATATCTCTATCAGAAAACTGCTTGAGCTTATAAACAGATTTAGTAAAGTAGCACGCTACAAGATCAACACCCATAAATCAATAGCTTCCCTATATGCAATCAAAAATAGGGCAGAAGAAGAAATCTGGAAATCAGTATCATTCACAATATCCACAAAAATAAAATAAAATAATTGGGAATTAATCTAACAAGGATAGTAAAAGAACTCTACAATGAAAATTATCAAACATTGAAGACAGAAATTGAGAAGGTGGAAAGATGTTTCATGTTCTTGGGTAGGCAGAATTAATATAACTAAGATGGTCATTCTGCCAAAAGCACTATACAATTCAATGCAATCCCCATCAAGACACCAATGTCATTCTTTACAGATATATAAAAAGCAATTCTCAAATTCATTTGGAACAACCAGAAACCCAGAATAGCCAAAACTTTACTAAGCAAGAAAGAAGAAACAGGTGGTTTTGCAATACCAGATCTAAAATTAAATTATAGAACTGCAGTAACAAAAACAGCATGATACTGGCATCAAAATAGGAATGAAGACCAATGAAATAGAATAGTAGACTGTAAGACAAACCCACAAATCTTTAAACATCTGATCTTTCATAAAGGGTACCAAAAAATAATATGAGAAACAGCCTATTCAATAAATGGTGCTGGACAAACTGGACAGTCATGTGTAGGGAGTTGAAACTAGATCCTTATGTTTCACCTTGCACAACAATCAAATCTAAATGGATCAAGGAACTAGAAATTAAACCAGCTACCATACAGCTGCTAGAAGAAAAATTAAGAACAACACTCTAGCATATGGGAGTTGAAAACAACTTCCTCAGTAAGACTCCCAAGGCAAAACAATTAATGTCAAGAATTAATGAGTGCAATTCCATTAAATTAAAAAGCTTTTGCTCACCCATGGAATTTGTCAAAGCATTCAGGAGAGAATCCAAAGAATGGGAGAAAGTAATGGCCTGTGATTCCTCTGAAAGGAAACTAATATCCAAAATTTACAAACTATTCAAAAAACCTAATACCAAAAACACAAACAATCCAATCAACAAATGGTCCAAAAAGCTAAATAGAAACATCCCAATGGAGGAAATAAAGCAAGCAAATGAATACATAAGAAAGAGTTCTAAATCATTGATAATCAGAGTAATGCAAATCAAAACTACATTAAGATTTCACCTCACTCCAGTCAGACTGGCAAAGATGAAGAATATAAACAATAACAGATGCTGGAGGGGTTGTGGGGTTATAGGAACACTAGTACACTGTTGGTGGAACTGCAGATTGGTACAGCCACTCTGGAAAACAATGTGGAGAACCCTCAAAAAATTAGGGATGGATCCACCATATGATCCAGATATCCCTCTTCTGGGTATTTTCCCAGAGGAGTTAGAATCAGCACATTATAAATGACACAGCACAATCTATGTTCATAGCAGCACAAACTACAATAGCTAAATTATGGAACCAACCCAGAAGCCCCTCACTGGATGATTGGATCCAAAATTTGTGAATATATATATATATAATTCATATATATATGAATTCTACTCAGCAAATAGAAACAATGATATTGTGGCCTTTGAATGTAAACGGATGGCTATGGAAAAAATCATTCTGAGCAAGTCAGCCAAACCCAGAGTCAAGGATCGAATGCTTTTCCTCATTTGTGGAGGCTAGCACTAAACACAGACTTGGGTGACAGGTATTCAAACGCATGTATTGGACCCACCAAGAATATAGCAACACATAATCTAGGAGAACCATAGGGGAGGGAAAAACAGGGGGATGGGAGAGAAAGGAAAGATAGGGATGGGAGAGAGAGGAAAGATAGGGAGTGATCAATAATGTAGCATACTCTTTACCCCCCCCACCCTGAGAAGTCAAATAATACTTATGCAATTATTTAATTCTGGAAAACTCACTATCATAATCATATATATATATATATATGTATACATATATATATATACACACACACACACATGCCCTTCATATCTGTTATAGGGGTGTAATATAGAACAATCAAGAGACTGTGGGGTGTGGGCAATGTGTAGGTAACTATGGTTTAGGATCAAATGCATATCATATTGCTACTTTATACACTTTTATGACTGTACAAGAACTCACACATGACATTTATATCTGTTACAGGGGTGTAATATAGAAGAATCAAGATACTGGGGTGTGGGCAATGTGGGAGTAACTATAGTTTAGGATCAAATGCATAACATATTGTTACTTCATACACATTTATGATTGTAGAATGACTCAACTCCTTATTTAAAAAAACTAAAATTTATTCTCTCTTTCTCTCTCTCCATCACTCTCACTTTAAAAAAAAATAAGTTAAAATGTGGCTGGAGAGTTGGCTCAGCAGTAGAGCACTTGCATGCACAAGGACCCAGGTTCAATCCCCAGAACCACATACAAAACTAAGCAGAAGAAAAATAAAAGTTAGATGAAAAAATAAAATTAACTCTCTATTTCTCTCACACTCTCATTCTCTCTCTCAAAAAGAAACTAAAAATTAATGTCTCAACCTTACATAACAAGATCATCATGAGTTCTGACTCTATCCTTTCATTGTGGTTTCAAATCAAGCTAAGCTTACTCTTATCTGGCAATTTCCATGCCCTCTTCCCTCCTTCTCAAATATTCCAACCCAAATCATTACATGTCCTGGTTATTGATGAACTCATTTGTCCTTTAAGCTTATTTAGGATAAGATATTTGTATCTGATTTTCATATGCATCAAGATTAGCAGAATATTTGTGTTTGATTTGCTTGAAATTATTTATTCAGAAACATTCTGAATTAACAGCTTTCTAGTCAAGAATGTCTAAGGTCGTTGGCTGGGCCTAAGTAAAACCTTCAATACATAAGGGATAGGATGACTAAATTTTGCTTTTCACCTTGATATCCACTTATGTTTTGTGCTCAGCATTCCTTATCCCCAATGGCAAATACTTAAAAACGGTGCCTTCTCTTGGAACATGATTTTAATGGAATCACTGTAAATTTCATTTATTGAAAACATTTCTGAAGTTCAAACTCAAGTGCACTAAAAACAGTGCAGGTGGAAACACTCAACTTTTGCCAAATCACCCCGGAGCCAAGGTTGGCTCAATAGTTATAAAAAAAAAGCGATAAATAAATTATCACATGAATACTGGGAGGAGACCACACAACTGGGAAGAGACTGCTTTGACTATTGACCAATGTCTGCAAGTGAAGATCACTTTGCATATCCATTAATTAATAATCCATTA
The DNA here is from genome assembly GCA_004027875.1 of Aplodontia rufa. Lineage (NCBI taxonomy): Eukaryota > Metazoa > Chordata > Mammalia > Rodentia > Aplodontiidae > Aplodontia > Aplodontia rufa. The sequence goes on along the minus strand of PVKS010013864.1, from coordinate 24,241 downwards.
GTACATAATCCATTACTTATAAAAAACAAAAAACAGCATTTCCTTTTAGGACCTTGTGCCTGTCTCTTAAGAATAGACACTGAGTGAATCTGAATCCTCATAGAAACCATAAGCCTATAATTTATTTCATGATTGTATAACTGTTATTTCAAATCATTACCATGAGTAAAGGAGAGAGTACACCATGGCAAATAGATGTGACCCTAAATAATAAATGTGCTTGTAGTTTTTTCTTATTTCTGGAAACAAGCTCACATTTGCTTGCTTTGATGGAGTTGAAGATACATGGGAAATTACACAATCATTCGATAAGTTTGGACCTGCCCACTTGAACATCTCAAATAGTACATTAAGATCATCACTGTCCCAATATTTTTAAATCAAATATTTCCTTAATCCTATCTTAGTACAACCTTAATTCATAGGATAACTACTCTCTTTTTTTTTAATCAATATTTAAAACCATGTATTCTATCCAAGGCTTTTACAAAGTCACTGAAACTTGTACAGCTGGTAGACTTAGAAATCAAAGGTGACCTTAGAGAATCTCTTTCTAGAGACTTCTTGGCCTCTAGATGAGAGCCCAGACAGGCATCCAGAAAGACCAAAAGACTTACACAAGGTTTTATACCTTGTTGGTGCCAAATGCAGCACCAGAACTCCATTCTGAGAAGAGCGTTCTTTTCCTGGTTATCTTAGTCCAATTTCTGTTGCTATAACAAAATGCATGAAACCAGATACTTGATAATAGAAATTTATTTGGTTCATTGTTCTGGAGATTGAGAAGTCCAAGAGCATGGCACTGGCATCTGTTCAGCATTTAGTGAGAACATTTTTTCTGTATCATAACATGGCAAAGGGCATTTCATGGAAAGAGAGTAAGCATGCAAATTCAGATCTCTCTTCTTTTGAAAGACACCAATATCATCATGGGGGCCTTACCCTCATGACCTCAATCCTATTTATCACCCAAAGACCCCATCTCCAAATACATTAACATATGAATTTGGGGATTATGTTTCCAAAACACGAAATTTTGAACCATAGTAATGAGATATCAAAACTTATATGAGTCTGCAAGGAACCCTTTCATCACTATCAACATAGATCAATCAAGCCAGAACCAGTGAGTTTTTGTCACTGATCTCCTAATAGCCACTATGGATTCTTTGGAGAAATATCTGTGTGATTTCGCCAATTGCCCATGAGCCACATTTGCTGGAAAAAATGATAGGTCACTCATTGGGGGAAATTAAACTAATGTATCATTTTATATTCACAGCTATCCTTGGTACTATATATGGCATTATTTCCACAATATTAATTGTTCTAACCTTTTGAAAGCATAAAACAAATTAAGTTAAAATTATCCTCACTGAGTGTCTACAAAGACAAAATTTGTTCAACACTCTAAAAACCCAATTCAGTTGAAGTCCAGCAAGAAAAGCTATGAGAGCTTTTAACAAAATTGTTTTCTCATTTTAAAGCATGAAATGAAGAACTTTGGTTTATATGAAGCTTTTCCAGAGCCAGGAAGAGTTCATCTCTGTAATAAAACACATTACCAAATATCATTATACCATTTCTACTGGAGCTGAATTTTGAATTTGTTACCAGCGTAGTTTGGTTCATTTGTAGTAGATGGTCATTCTTAGGGTCAATCATCAAAGGAAGGAAATTGGAGAGAGTTTTTATTCATATTCTCTTGCTTGCAGTCTCTTGACTTTGAATATATGAGATGCCCAGAAACATGGAACTCAGTTATAGGGTCTAAGATGCTGTTAGGGATATAAAAACATCCTTGAGACTCTCATAGAAGGCATGTAATGTCCCAGAAAAATGCATATGCCCATAAACATTAAATTACAATCTCAAGGGATCCACGGACCTTGAAGAAACCCAACTTCCATGCAAGATCTGATATAGCAGCAAGCCAGAGCCAAAGAAGAATGCATTCTCTGCAGAACATGCCAAGCCAAGAATAATTTTTATAAAAAACACGTTGCCTTACAGTCAGATTACCTAATTTGTGTTTCTTTTTGGTGTATGTTTCCATTTTCTACTCCAGAAGCCTTTAGGAAAATTTTGCTGAATGTCAGTGCTTTCTCAATACTATTACTAAAGGAAAGGGCATTGCCTCCTACCCAGGACAGAACCAAGAAGCTTACTTTGGGGAGGACAAGGTCTGGACTATATGATCCCAAAACCCCACATATTGAGGATATTCTTCTTGGATAACCTGGGCTTTGTTTTTCTATTTAGGAAGTGCACGTGTTTCACTATTGACTACAAAATCTCATAATATTGGCGAGGATACTTTGACAGTACCACCTTCATCATCAGAGTTTTAAGATCATCCCTGTAATTTGGTTTTACCCTTTGGAATGACCTGCCTGTAAAGATAACTATCTTTTTTCTCTGGATCTCAATGTTTCAGACTCCCTCACAGAATGTGACTGCAAACCAGTGTCATTAAGAATCTTCCCCAAGAGTTCCACTCTTCAACTTCCACCTGCTTACTTTGCTAACTCACGTAGCAGCCACCTGAGTTATTTACTTTTATCTCTTGGGCCTGAGGTATGGATCTGAGTCCCCCTAGAAGGCTTCTTTTCAAGGAGGAAGTAATTGCCCTCAGTTGTCCTCAGGGTAGGTTAATAGTATAATGAACTTCAGAAAAGCAGCTGAAAGCTGAGGGTATGAAATGAAATAGCAGATGCGGTAACTGTTCTGTGGACCCTCCCACCAGAGAGGAATGGGAAGTGGATAGACTCGCAAGTGATTGGCACCAGAAAGACCTAAACTCAGGTTAATGTCAGGGCATGGATTCTCAAAGAACATAGTAAGTTTCCATGTTTCAGAAGTTTGCAGGGCTATAAAGCAGAGACTCCACGCCAGCGAAAATGACAGAATTTTTAAGAATTTTATGCAGACAGGTTCTGGGTTCAAGAAAAGAAGGGGAGTTCTGCCTTTATCAGAACTGGTCTGACAGACAACAAGGGAAATTTTAGAATGAGCCTATGAAGGTAAGGAGAGCTGGTAAACTCCTCGTGGAGGCAGAGGAGGAGGAAAGCAAACACCAGGAACCAAGAATCACATGAAGGATGATGCCAGGAAATAACAGTCTTCTCAATGCAAGCAAAGGTGTTTGAGTCTCAAAGCCTGACTAGCCCGTATATGACCTCCTACTTAACAGACATTTCTGAGCACCAAAGAGTTCAAGACCACATCAGAGACTACACATCAACCCTACTTGATATACAGACTGAAGTCAGAAAGACATCAGTCAGAAAAGGTCAGAGAGCAAGGAAGTGTCCTCAACCTAGAGATCTCATTTGAGTGTTGTTATGGTTTAGATATGACTGGTCCTCCAAAGATACATATGATGGAAGTTTGGTTTCCCCCAAGGTAATGGTATTGAAAGGGGATGCCACCTTCAGAAGGTGGCACCTGGTAGAAGGTGATTGGTCCACGAATGCAGTTACACAGGGATTACTGCTGGTCTAATAATGAGTTTCATCATGCAGAAGTGGTTTATTCTTGTTAGAGTTCATTGTTGTACAATCGGAGCCTAGCCCTTCTCTCTCTTCCTAACTCACCAGTAATACCTCCCTCTTCCTCTCTCTCTCTCTCCCTCTCAGAGGTGCTCCTGCTTTGTGACACTATCTGCCGTTTTGTGATCCAGCCAGTGGCCTTCCAGACAAGGAAGCATAATCTTGGACTTTCACCTGCCACAACTAAGCAGATTATACCTCTTTTTCTTATAAAGCACCCAGCATTGGGTATTTTTAATAGCAAACACAAAATAGACTAAGACAGTAAAAATGTCTTTGAAATTCCTAGGGTCAACATATACTATGTATTCACTGATCCAACCCCCCAAAACCCAAATTTTATTTTGAGTTTTGAGGCAATTTGTAGTAAAACTCTATCCTTGACTCATCTTCTTAACCAGGGAAGATGAGGGTAAATATGTGAAGAGTCTCAGTTGTCAAGGGCTTTGCAAAGCATTATAAAATATTGATATTTAAAATAAATATTGCCTTGTTTATGGTGTGAAAAGATAAATTGAATGATATTTAATATATAGTAGACAATTTCCAGAGGGCTTTGGAAAGGACCATTAAGAATAGATAAAGTAAATAATATGATCCTGGTAGTACCTCGTCTCCCTGTGGATATTCCCTTTACGATGAGGCTTGGTAACCCTGGCTATAAGTTGATTTCATTCATCCTTCTCCATGCAGTTTTCTCCAGGGGACATTCAGTCTTCACTCACACAAAACTCCCCTAGATCTGAACAGGGATTGTCAAGTTCTGATGGAAACCAAGTCTGTTTGCATCCTCAACAAACTTTTACTCTCTGTAATGATCTGGTTCTTTTTTGTGATTTTTTTATGATCTTCATTTTTTCATATTTTAATTTATTTTATTATAGATGTACATATTGATGAAACTTGTTATTATATATTCATAATGCACATAATATAACAATATAGTTTGGCCAATTTCACTCCACAGCATTTCCCCCCTCCCTCTCTAACTCCCACCCTTTGGTCTCTTTCCTCTAGTGATCTCCCTTTGAGTTTTAGGAGATCCACCCCAAGCTTTGTTTTCCATTTTCCTCCCTAGGTTCCACATATGAGAGAAAGCATCTGACCCTTCACTTTCTGAATTTAACTTATTTCACTTACATGATGGTCTCCAGTTCCATCCATTTTCCTGCAAATGCTATAATGTCACTTTTCTTATGGCTAAATAAAACTGCTTCTTTATGGGGATTCATCTCTAAAAGGTTATACTAGCCAGTTTTCTGTTACTATAACAAAATATCTAAGTTAGTTACCTTTAAAGAGAAAAACAGTTTTTCTCTCACAGTTTTGGAGGTTTCAGTCCATGATCAGTTGGCCCTATTGCTTTTAGGATTGTGGTAGGCAGCATATCATGGCAGTGGTGTGTGGAGAATCAAAACCACTTGCCACATACTCTGGAAATGGAACTGAAAGGACAGGACCAGGTTCTTATACTCCGTTTTAAGGGAAGTTGCCCCACTGGCCTAAAAATCTCTCATTAGACCCTGCCTCTTAAAGGTTTCAATACCTCCCTGTAGCACTACATTATAGACCAAGTCTTTAACACATGAACTTTGAGGACCACTTAAGATCTGAAATGTAGCACAGTCTGCAGCTATAATTATATCCATAATAATAGTCGTTTTCTCTTAATCTTGTTTGCAAAAGATATGACTAGTATTATGAAAAGCATTCAACTATGCTCCCTGAGCTGTGACCAAAGGTGGGAAACTAATTTGAGAGCCCCTTTTCTCTCAGTTCCTTTGAAGATGCCTTGGCACATGAAGCCTTAGTGAATTAGTGGCTCCAGTTATTATACCCTGTGAGTTGAATTTCATCCAGGGCTTGTAGTATTAATGGCAATATAAGCTTTAAAAGGAAAAGCAAATGAAACTAAATAAGTGAAGCAGATTGAGTTAAGATAGGGAATGTCCATTTGAGAGGAAAATTTGTGGGGCTTTGAACTTTATGTTCCATATTTTGCTTTATTTTCTCTGATCTTGATCCATGTAGAAACTTTTAAAAGTACAGAAAAACAGAGAGGGGAAAACATAGAGAAAAAGAAGTTTCTTAAGATTCTAACCATCCAGAATCAACACAGGTCATTGGAATCTTTCTTTCCTATCATTATTGTATGCATCTTGAACACAATTGAAATAAAATTATGTATGGCACTCAACCTTGTGAATCTTCATGTAATAAGCAATTTTCTATGCCATTAAAAGTATAACATAAATAATATTTTTAAATGTCACATAATATTGCACTGCATGAATATTCTATGATTAACTTATCCCTGATAACAGGCATTTACCTTTTCAACTTCTTACTTTTACAAATATCTCTAAAGTGGCTTTCTGAGGACATTTAGCCATAAATTTGGTCTGTATTGAGGATTTTATGAGTAAATGCATACAATCAAAGCAAATGGACAATATTAAGGCCCCTGATACATGTCACAAAAGTGCTGAGTTATTTGCTTATCAGGCAGATGAACCACGAAACGTAACTACCCTCAAATTTAGCAGGCTTGCTCAGCTGTCTGTCATCCAAGCAGGAGGACAGGAATTTCCACCCATCTAGAAGGACAAATCAGTTGGACATACAAGTTATTTAATTAACAGAAATTATAATTATACATTCCCATATTTTCCAATTTTTATTCAGAAACTTTATGATCAGAAAATAACCATGATTTTTAAAAGTTACACAACAATTTGACTGTTACCCATCTCTTCTCAAGCAGTCATGGGAAGAACACTACCACACCCCTCTGTATAGTTTAGACAGCTGATAGAGCCCTCTCTAAAGTAATTGCTTATCTGATCCTCACAACTGCTTGGGCTAGGCAGCTCAGATATTACTGTCATCTCCATTTTACTGGTGAAAAGACTGAGGTTTCCCAGAGTTCAAGTATTTTAGGGAGGAAATGGACACAAAAGCCTGTGAACTGCTGGGATCTGAGAGACTGCCATTCTTTGTTTCCTGTTCTTTTAACTTAATCTTTTCTCCTGCTCTCCTTTATATGAAATGTACATGCTGCTATGGAAACAGAGCCTAGGTAGCCACCAGCACAGTACAAAGCTGGAGAGAAAGAACAAGTCTATTTCTCCCTAATGCCCTGCTTAAACATTGCCTGGTGAGGGACCAGCTGTTTTCCTGAGGTTCTTTTCTCTGAGCTTGAATAACATGGGTGGGGGGCACTACTTGGGGTAGCATGTTGGCCTATCCACTTGGAGAAAAACAATTGTTAGTCTTAGGGCAGTTGCCAGTGGCTAGATTTGCACAAGGCAGGGGCAATGGATTGTCATTGCCCATTATCCATGGGAACCTCAGATTGATGATGAATAGTATCCAACATCTCAGATATTTTTTCTGATGGGAATCACCACAATACAGTCATGCATAGCTTGACTACAGAGATACATTCTGAGAAATGCCTCTGTGGGTGTTTTTGTCATTGTACCAACATCACAGAAAATGTTTACATGCTTAGATGGTGTACCCTAATATACACCTAAGCTATATGGTATAAACCACTGCTCCTAGGCCACAAACCTATACAGCATTCCACCATACTAACTACTGTGGACAATTGTAACATAATTGTAGTGGTGATCTGAATTGTCAACTTAATTAGATTAAGATATGCCTAAGATTAAGAGTCTTCTGGGTGTGTCAGTGAGGGTATTTCTAGGAATGATTGGCATGTGGAATAGTGAGCTAAAGCAGAGACCCACCCTAAGGGTGGGCAGCACTGTCATATAGGTTTGAGGCTTAGATGGAATATATAGCCAGAAGGACAAGGAAGCAGCAGAAGGTGCAAGTCCAATTCTTCTTGAACAGATTCTTGATTGCTTCTGTGATCTTCTGAGGATTTCAGACTCTAGGTCCTTCACTCTTCCCAACCAGACCCTGCTTGGTATTAATGCAAGAAGTTTCCAGGCCTGTGGTCCAGACTGCGATAACATAGTTGATTCCTTTGTTCTGAGGCTCCAGCATCCTGGACTGTGCAGCTACTGGTTCCTCTAGCTTTCCAGACTGCAGGCAGCCATTGTGGACTACCCAGCCTCTGGTTATGTAAGCCAATCTAATACATCCCTCTCTCTGTGTGTGTGTGTGTATATATATATACAATAATGATAAATATATGTGTATCTAGACATATCTAAAAAAGAAAAAAATACATGAAAGATGCTAGACAATAGGAATTTTTCTTCTTCCTTATTATAATCTTAGGGTACCACCATCCAATAAGTGGTGTGTCACTAACTAGCACATCATTATTTAGTGCATAATTGTGCCTAAAACGCATACAGTCCATTCAGTACTTTGAGTGATGTGATAACTTCCCACATTTTGATCTCATGACAACCTGAGATTATTATTCCCATCCACAGAGAGTCAAGTGAGATTCTGTGACTGAAACTGGTTAATGGCCATCAATCTTGCTTCTTCTCTCTGGATATGTAAGAAGACTACATTTTCCAGACTTTCTTGCACTAAGGAATGGACTGCATGTTTGGGTTTTAGTCAATGGACTGAGGACAAGTGATGTGACTCATTGATAGAATTTCTTATTGATCCACCATGCTCTCTTTCCTCACTCATAGATCAGCTGCTCAAAGAGAATATAGACAAACACTCCAAGGAGACACCTGAAGATAGAAGGACCACCACAGGGATGGAAATTGGATCCCCAAGTCATGATATAGTCACATTACTGGACCATAATGTGAGAAATAAACATTTATGATGTGACATTGCATGATGTGAAAATGTGTTTGCTGTTACAGTATTGCATAGGGCCTAAATAATCCAAAGTAACAACGAAGAACACTCAGATTATAAGATCCTATAATTCCTGCTGTGTCGTTCTTAAATAGGATCAGGAAATTCTGTCTCTAATTTTTTTGCAGTGTAAGGGCAGAGCAAAGGGAGGGAGCGTCACTTAAATTAGCTGACAATAGACAGATTTACAGGAGGAAAAAAAGATTAAATGTGAATTTATTAACAGCATCACAGGAAAGTCATTATCCTATAGGCTGAAGAGATTCACAAGCGTCTATCCTTCTTCATAGGACAAAGGAGGGGAGAAACAGCTTCGAAAGGCTTTCCAACTTCTTTTTAATTCAACAGTGCTTATCATACCAAAGCATCATACTTTTCTGAGCTCCAACAGCAGTGATCTCTGCTTCATTATGGAGTGGTCCGCAGGATGAGGAGTTTGAAATCTGAAACTCACTCCTTCACATTTCTGGAGATTGATGCTGGCTATTAGCTGGACTTCATCTAGGGCCTTTGACCAAAAATTCTACACAGGACTTCTCCATGCGGTCTCTCTACTTCCTCACAATGCGGTGATCGGGATCCATGAGCAAACATCCCAAGAGGACCAGCTAGAAGTCTGCCTCTTTTCATGATCTAGCCTCAAAAGACATATAGAGTCACTTCCAACACAGTCACAAACCTGCCTAGATTCAAGGGAAAGGACCAGAAATCCCTTCACTTAATGATAGGAGTGTTGGAACAGATGGAATGGGTGATGGCAGGTTAAAAATATAGTCTGCCATGTTTGGCTAACCAACACCCATGGTAATAAGAAGACAAATAGTACACAGGATTTGGTCATGTTTCCCTTTTCTTACAAAGAAAAAATACACATATACATTTGTATTTTTGGAGATCAACCAAATGAGGCAAATGAGAAAAAAAAAGGAATTTTTTGATATTCAACTGAGATGCCAATTTTCATTTTGTACTCACTAGCTGACAATTTGACAAAAATACAAAATCATTTTTGCACATGAAAGAAATTCTTAATTTCTCTCCATCAGTGTTCACCCCTACTAGGCTGTATATTTGAATTACCTGGTAAGTTTTATTAAAAACAAGACTCCTAGGCCACACTTCTGACCTACTAAATCCTGACCTCTGAGATAGATACCCAAGAATCTGTACCTGAAAGCTTTCTCAAGTGACTCAGACAAGTCAACTTAGCCCTAGGTTTTTCAACTTGGCTTTGTGATGGAAACAGCTTGTGGCCCTGCCTCAACCCTGCAGGTTGTCAATCCAGTATTGGTCACAGACCAGCCACATCAGTATCATCTGAGAGATTTGGGGGGTTGCAAATTCTCAGGTCCTACTATGCCAAACCTAAAAAGAGCTTTAAAAGATTCCCAGGTGATTACTGGGCATAACAGAACCTGAGAAGCACTGATGTAAAGGATTTAATCCAAAAAGCAGGGGGAAAAAACAGACAAAAATCCTATCTTGCTTATTTGCAAATGGAGGAGATAAACCATAAAATATAATATATAAAACTGGTCATTTTGAAAGGAAATAGTAGATTGTTAGATTAAATTTTAAAATGACATGTTAAATGTTGTTAAATTCTAGGGAAGAGAAGGGGGGATATGGGGGATGTGTTTGTCTCTTTAGATGTGGTGATCAAGGAAGAAAGAGGCTATTTGAATAAAGGTCTGATGGAGGCAAGGGAGGCAGTCCTGCAGAAATCTGGTGAAGAATATTCTGAGCAAAGGGATAAAGCCAGTTAAATGATCCCTCCAGGCAACATGGGCTAGGAGAGGGAAGAAGAAGTTAGTGGTTCAGACCACTTGAACCCATTTTGCACTAGAAAGATCTGGTCTCCTTCTGGGAATAAGATATAGGAGTAGTGACATAGTCTAACTTTGTTTTCAAAGGATCCCATGGGCTGTTGACTTGGAAATATACCATTGGGACAGGAATAGAAACAGAGAGCCTAGTTATAAAGCTACTGCAATAATCCAGGGGAGACACAATGGTGGATCAGAGCAAGGTGGCAGCAGAGGAGACTGTGAGAACTCAGATGCCTACATCCTGCTGGGTCTTCTGGCCATTTGTGATGGCCCCTTCTCTCCACCTCTGGGAGGTAGAGGCAAAGCTGGCATTGTCTATGCTTTTTCCAAAGTGTCCCTTGGGCCACAGGGGGTGAGCTATACAAAGCAATCTGTACTAAAACTGTGTCTCATTTTCTTGTGTTTGCATCAGAGCCCGCTGCTTACGAAGACATCGTCTGACTGTGTCATTCGCAAAGGTTAATGTGCCATGTTGTTTTACTGTTCTATATAAAGCACCGTAATGGTCGCCAACAGGGGGAAATTAGAGTCTCTGCAGAGCACAGAAGTCATAAAAATCACAGCTTAGTTTCCAGCCAGGTTTGGAAGAAGTCCCTGGGTGACTCACCCGCAATTTCTCTTTTCACTCATTCTTGAGGTAAATGATTGCCATTTATCTTTATCAGCAAAGATAATTAAGCAGCACAATTCTAAGGGGGAACTGGCCTGGAGGAGAAGGTTGGAAGAAGGGAAGGAAAAGGAAGCATCTCCATTAACTGCTACCGGTCATCACATGCATCTTGCTGCCCACACAACCTCATTACAATGTTCTTTTCCTCTGGTTCCTCCTTTTTCAAACTCAGTCTTCTGACTACCATGGTCCATCCTGGTAATAACTAGTCTCCACTATCTTCAGAGCCTGTTGTTGGAATGATGAGTCAATAGGAAGAATTTTCCCAGAAAGACACAGGAGTAGAGATGCCAGAGTCAGCTGCCATCTTGAAGGAATGGAAGGCACATACATTTGCCCAAATGCTGTGGGCATTGGGTAAGGCTGCCTAAGACCAGAGGAAAACATGGTTTTATTGTGTAACAACTTTATTTTATAAACCCACAAAAGCTTACAAGTGTGGACCAGTTCCTCTCATTCATTTACCTACTGATAAAGAAAAAGGTCAGAAATTTGAGTGACTTTTTCAAGGCTGCATAGTTAATTAGTAGCAGACCCATAAATGAAACAATGAGCCCCTTGTCTCTAACACCAAGTTGATCTCTTGTGTTTTAATAGTTCAAGGTTAGCTACTTTGGGGGCTAAGTATGGGCTCTCTACTCTTTGATCTAGCAAAATTAGTGCTTCCCTAGGGAACTCTGAATGTCAATCCCAATAGCTAATGTTATACCCTGACAGGGATCAGGACACATTATCACACAGTACTTTGGTATTCGAGAAAACAACAGGAGCTGGAGGGATCTCTGCCCTTTTCCCACATTCTCCTCTGAAGCAGTCCATAAAATAATTTTCTAACCTTCTGTTAAAATAGGTCATACAATCCTCATTTCAGGGGTCTCTCCCTATATACCTGGAAGATGTCTAAAGACGAAGAGACACCAAGAAAAATTTGATCACACAGACTTTGCTTAGTGTACCTTTACACCCACCAGCTTATTACCATTAAATCACATCCCTTGTCCAATCAAATTCCTGTGCAACTGTCCACTCTCCACCAAACTTAAGCACCAAAGTACACAGATTTCCCTGTTTCTTTGGATCAAGGCTCTCATGTTATGTAGAACTTATTTTAAATAAATGTGTATGCCAAAGAATTATAAACATTTTATCCATGTACCATGTGATGTATGAGGGAAAAAGATATTACCTTCTTCCCCTACGACTCTCACTCTTTATTAAGAGGTACTATAAAGAAAATTATGTATTATAGTCCAGATTCCCACCTGTTTTCTCTGACACATCATTCCCCTCTTTCACTTAGGGTATGCAGGGTTCTTCAACCACTCAGTTTACTGTACCCTTCTCAAGACAAATGGCTCATGGAATCTATTCTCCTTGCTATTTCATCTGTTTCTCTATTCTGCCTGGTGAAATAGTATGGAATGAGATAGGTGGAGAGGCAATGGTATTTCATAAATAAATAAATACATTATTTGTTCCCATGGCACTTGACAAAACTCTCTTCTTGACCCAACTTCAGTCAGATCCCCTCTGGGTCCTCTTCTCCACTGGCCTCAGCCTTGGTTCTGTTCATTATCAGGCATACATAGCAAAGTTTCAGCAAAAATCAGTTTCAAAAGAGTCTCCATATTTGAACACCCTGGCCTATCTTCGGCAGGAATCCTAAGTTGGTTCAGCAAGAATTCCTTGTGTTGGTCAACTTCCCACTGGTACAATGAAATATCTGTCTCAATGAAGTCATAAAGAGTAAAAGGTTATTTTGGCTTATGGTTCTGGAATTTCCAATTTAAGGTCAGGAAGACCATTGCTTTGGGACTCTGATGGGGGTGCCAGATAGTACTTATGGGGAGCATGGGGGTGAGGCAATCTGCTTGCATCATAAGCTAGGAAGCAAAAGGAAAGAGAAAGAGATCAAGATCTTACCCCCACCACCCTCTCCATGACCTAAGGACCTCCACAAGGCCCTGCTTCTTAAATATTCCACCACCTCCCAAAAGTGCCACTCTGGGGAAGAAGCCTTTAACACATGGTCCCTGGGGGAACATTTATCCAAACTGTAGCATCCCCCTACCTTTGTTATCTCCTCTACAATTTTCCAAGTACTATCTCCTCTTTCTGATCCCCAACTGCAATTCCTCATTTGTTCTTGCTGTACTCAGAGTTGAGCCCAACATTTCTCCCATATCACAGTAGCCTTGACACCTGTCATGATAGTACTGAATGAAATTTTTATTACTCTTTTAACAAGTGTCAGAGTAACTTTTTCTTTAGCAACATATATGGAAGGAAGATCGGAAGCAAATACACCAATGTATGAACAATGATTATCTCCAGGTGGCATTTGATTTTATGTTTTAGAGAACATTTAAATTTTTATTATGTTCAGGTTTTATAATCAAAGATTGAAATGAAAGTGTTATAATTCAGAGTTTGAAGAATTCAACTGCCATGGCTATCAAATTCTTTATTCTTAGCTACTTAAAATAAATACTATTTTTTTAATGGAACAAGAAATGCCTGTCCACAACTGGTCATCCAAAAGGACCTTGGTATGTGGATGGGACTGTTTGGTGGAAATGCACTTGCCCTTAGAATCACACTGGGGCCAAATCCTCTTTTCAACATTCAACCAGCCAGTGATAGTCATTCATTCGCCAGGGACTGATAAACTGATCATAACTGCATAAAGAGGGAGACAGAAGAGGAAAAGAGAGGGACAGATATTCTGGTTATCTGCATATATGTGAAGGTTGACCAATCACATGCAGCAAAATGAAACATTTCTTAATGGTCCAAAGCTTCAACTTCCCAGTTATGAGATTAGTCTCCAATTTGAACTTATGAGATGACAGACGCCACACACTTCCCTGTCTTCTTCTAAGAGATGATGGCGACAGCAATGGACTTTCTAAGCAGCCATTTGCTTTAACCTATGTCTATAATTGAATTGAAAATTAATGTGCATTCAAATTTTAGTCAGACTTCAAAGTGACTCCCCAGTTGCATTAGAGAAAAAACTCCAAATTCTATCCTCCTCTGATCACAGTCAGGTTTAAGTGAGCCAGACCGAGGCTGCTCTATAAAAAGAGCAAACACATCTTGGCTTCCAACTGAGAAGAACCCAAATTCGCATGATGTCATGGAACATGGACCCCTGAGGCAAAAGGATGCTGCAGGTCATCTTAAAGACGAGGACTTTTCATCATTCCCTTTCATTTCCTACACATTACTATTCAATTACATAAAAGCTGATTTTCTTTTGACATCCATGAAAGCAGAAAGAATATCACTTCTGCTATTTGTCTACACCTACACAAATACAAAAATCTACAATTCTGTTTCTGCTGTCATTGAGGTGTGCTGATAAATGTGATTATATTGTGCACTGTTTTTTCTTTAATATCTTTCCCTGGAGATCTTGCAAGGCTGACAAGTGGATCTACTTCAATCTGTACAATCTTAATTTACATAAACGTTTCTCTTTCCACTGGTTTTCAATTTTTATTTTATTTTTAGCCATTACCAAGAAAATGCTTTATCTTTAACCCCTCTTATGTTCAAAATTCAACCCTTGATAATGTTCCCACACACAACCTTAAAAAGGACCCCTACCCCACTCTTTTCTATCTCAGTTGGCAGCCCACTCCTTCCTTCTAGGTTTCTCAGGTCAAAAACACAGGTATCAGCCTTGACTGCATATTCAGTGTTGGGAAACCATGTGGATTCTATCCTCAAGATACTTGCAGAAAGATTTGGAAATAATCAGTGGATGAATGGATAAAGAAACTGGTATTGATATATATGTATATATATATATATATATATATACACACATATACATACATATCAATGGATACACACACACACACACACACACACACACACACACCAATGTAATATTATTCAGCTTTTAAAAAACTATTATTCAGCTTTTAAAAAACAAGATCCTACCATTTGCCACAACAAGAATGAACCTGGGCATTATGCTAAGTAAAATAAGCCAGACCTAGAAAGGGAAGTGTTGCCCATTTTCGTTTAAACATGAATCTAAAAAAATAAAATAAAATATACAGAGATGCAGAACAAAACAGTGTTACCAGGGACATGGGAGTGAAGGGGGAAATGAGAGAACTGGATGGAAGGATTCAAAGTAGCAAATATGTAGGATGAAAAAGCTGAGAGATTTAATGCACAACATGAGAAGTAGATGTAGCAAAATCACACTGTGTGTGGGATTCCTGCTAAATGAGGAGATTTTGGCTGTTCTTGCCACCAAAACAAAAAAGGGATGGCTATGTGAGATGATGGGTATGCTAATTTGCTTCACTAGAGTAATCATTTTACTGTCTGTAAAATGATTTTAGCATCATGTTGTATATATTTAATATACACAATAAAAATATTTTAAAAACATTTTCAGAACCTGACTGCCTTTAACCCATCATCTGTTGGTACTCCAGTTTCAGCAGATTCTTCATAGAATTAGCCAGGGGGATTGGGAGAACACGTAAATCAGGTGTAGCTTCCCTGCTCAAAACCTCACACATCCTCCGTGTTATTTCCAGAGAGAGCAAAATCCTTATATAGTCGAGTGAGGTCTCTCAAGCCAGAGATCCTGTTGCCCACTCTGACTCCCTTTCTTACTGCTCAACACTGACTTCAGTTTAACTGGCCTCCTGGCTATTTATCAAACATGCCAAGCATGCTCAAGACTTCGGTCTTACTGTCCTCCCTAACACCTGCGTGACTGACTCCTTCACCTTCAAGTATTGGCTCAAATCTTTCTGCTCCATGTAGTCTACTGGACCACCTTATTTAATACCCAAACCTGTCCCCCCATATCCCACCCCACTGTTAGCTCTTGGAATTCTCCTTGACTCTGCTAACACTTCTTGTTCAAATTACTAGGGAATTTACATTCGTTGCTTATTGTCTGTCTACCCCCATGAGAATACATGTTCCATGAGAGCAAGGATTTTTAGCCCAATTTGGGGTACAGAGAAGGCGTTCAACAGCTATTTTTGTAAATGAATAAATGGTGTTTTTGCAATTGGTCCTTTGCATGTTTATCCATATTTCTTTCAAAGATATATCTTTAAGTGAATTTGTTGGGTCAAAAATGCACACGTTTAAAATTTCAATAGACATTACCAAATCATACTTCAAAAAGATGTAACCAATTTACAGTCCCGACGTTGATGCATGGGAATCTTTTTTTCCTACCTTGTATATTATTGGCAAAACCTCTAATGCTGTGAGAGGGCTTTTTATGTTTTTATTTTCGTGGTAGTTATTTTTTGCCGTACTGGGGGATTCGCATGTGCTGAGCAAGTACTCTACAAATGAGCTATAGTCCCAGACCTTTTCTTTTTTTTTTCTTTTGTGTGTGTGTGCGTGTGTGTGTGTGTGTGTGCGTGTGTGCGTGTGTGTTCTGCTATGTGGTACTGGGGACTGAACCAAAGGACACTCTACCACAGAGTCACACACGCAGTCCTTTTATTTTTTTTATTTTGAGACAGGGTCTCCCTAAATTGTCCAGGATGACCTCAGACTTGAGATTCTCCTGCCTTGGCCTGCTGTGGTTGGAATTGAAGACATGCACCACTGCTCTTAGCCCTCTATTGCTTTAAAATGGTTTCCACTGCAGATGCTTATGAGGTTGAGCATTTAAGTCTTGCATTTACTGGCCACTTGTATTTCCTCTTCTTTGAATTAACTGTCAGTATTATTAACAGACTAAAAAAAACCTTTTTTCGGAGGTTATACTTTGTGGGGAAAAATTTATGCAACACTTGGACATGGACAAAAGAGATCCTTGCACATCCTTTCAGTAAAGTGTTCAGCACTGCCTTGCCTAGGGACCTTCCAAGCATTATCTGATTCTACAGAGGTGTGTGTGTATCTTTGATTGACTTTCCATTGATTAGGCTATTTTACATGCCTGTAGGGGAAGCAGTAAAATTGAAGACAACTGGTAAATGGTTCCTGTCCTTAGCAATGCAAATGAATTTTGTCTCAGAGAATATAATTCTCTGTATCTCCAATGCTGATTTGAATCTCTTTTAGCAACTGCCTAGCTCCTTCAATAATTAATGAGCTAAATAAAATCTTTGACACCTGTTCACTTTATTTTTACATAAAAATTGGTTTCTAACTTCTTGAAAATGATACCTTAGTAGACTTTCCTCTAATCAGCCTAAGAATTCAACTGCTCTTAGAGTTGGAGACAAGTGAGGGAGTTTAGAATTACCTACAGCACTGATACCAAGAGTTAATATTTCAACTTCTGACACCCAAAGTACAGGTTGAATTCAAGGCAAGATAATGGGCTCTAAATTCAGGCTTTGTAGAGAGAGAGTGATTTTCTAAATTCCTTTATCTCCCCGCTTTAACATATCAAGAGCCTAGAGGACCTAAGAGAAGTCCATGCAGATAGGAGAAATCAGAGAGAGTTCTAGTAGTCCCTGCAGAGAGGAGTAGGTCTTAGTGCAATTGCTCTGGATTAAAGGAGTCAAGACAAGAGTATAAATTGAGGATAAAGGAAAGTCAGCCAGACCTTAGCCTCACTTCCCATCCAGACTCTGAAAGGCCGTGCCTCACTCCCAACTCCCCATACAGCAGGGTGGGCACAGCCACATTACCCTAGCATGCAAGATAGCCTGCAAAAGAAAAAGGGAGGGCTTGAGTTGCACGATCCCAAGCAGCTTTTGATTCCCATGTGGCTAGCACTGACACATTTAGCAAATAACAACACAGGACCCTCAGTTACAAAGATAATGAATTTCTTTTAGTGTAGTGATGCCCCAATATTTGAGACATACCACATTTGGAACATACTTACACTTGCTTATCTGAAATTATGATTTATCTAGACATCCTATATTTTATCTGGTACCCTTCCATGTGCACTGATGGAAGCCAGAGTTCCCTGCAGCCCTGGGGGTGCACAGAGGGAGCATGCCAAAGGGTCATTGTGGTGAGAGAAGCAAGATGGGCTTCAGGGCTTGGAAGACAAAGACCTCAGGTGACGCCAAGTGTGAGGGAAGCAGTCCAGCAAGAAAGGGTCATTAGCACTGACCAAGCCGGGAGAAAAACTAGAACCCAAGTCATGAACATAGACTTAGTCAGATGCCAACTGAAATGGGTCAGTGAGCAGAGGACAAGTTGTACCTGTGCAATCTACACACTGAGGTAGACTGGAGGGAAGATCCAGAAAAAAAAAATGTATCCTCCACTGTCCTTACCATCATGACAGGGACTTGGAGGCTGCTTTTGCTAAAAAGCACTGACTCTGCTTGGGCCTGCAGATGTCTGACAGGTAGCTAAAAGTGTAACAGGACTTAAGCTGCCTTTGCTAAAAGCAGTGACTCTCAAACCTGCAGATTCCTGGTGGGTAACTGAAAGCAAGATGGAGCTTGGCATCTTGGCCTTCGCTTTGTATCTGTCTCCTTTATTACCTTAAACCGTGCATCAGGTCCCTGCTCAGCTCTGCCTGTAGGCTTGTTCATTATTTAAGGAGTGTTCATCTAAAAACTGAAAACACAAGATGAGCCCTCGATTTGCTGAACCTGTCTTCTCCATCTTTATGACAGAGGCAAGATTTGCAAGGACACTCAACTGTCAGGTTTTATAGCATGAGACCCCTAAAAGTCTCCAGTCACCACCCACCTCCCAGGATCACAGTTCTGATAGACAAGCACCTGGAGCAACCAGTGGAAATCTCCCCCTCAAACCATAAAGATTTCTCTAGAGTTACCTCACAGAACTGGAACTGAGAGAACAAATGATCAACCAGGCCTCATCCTGCCCAACAGTGCTTAACGATGCATACCTCTTGCCTCTGCCCCAATTCTTCCTTTATTTAAACCCACAACACATTTTATCACTCTGAAGACAGGACTGAGTTCATTTCAGCACTCACATCGCCTTTCCAATATGGCCATATTTATTAAAATTCCTTTCCTGCTTTTCTGTTTGGTATTTGGGGCAAACAGACAGACCTGGTTAGTTGGGACCCCTGGAGTCAGACATCTAGCCTAGGACTTCAGTGACAAAAGAAGGATAAAGTCTTGGCATCTCTGGTTTCATTTTCCTTTTCTTTTTCTCTTTCCTCCTCCTCCTCATCCACCTAATTATTATTATTATTATTATTACTACTACTTTATAGTTATATATAGCAGTTAGGTTCATGCTGACAAACTCATACATGCACGGACATTGATTTCAGTTTCTGGCTTCATTTTGTATCTGTCTCCTTCACAGCCATAAACTTAGAGTCAAATTCCTGCTCAACTTTGTTAATCACTTAAGAAGTGTCTATCTGAAAGTAACACAAGATTGATTAGTCCTAATTTTCCCTAACCTTTCTCTTCAAGAGTGAGGACACCAAAATAAGAAGTATCTAAGTTATTCTCAAAACTCCAGGAACAGGGAAGCTTGCAGGCAGATCACCCCATGACGGTGTTACCAGAGTCGCAGCCCAGAGGCCTGACTCAGGTCCTGCCCCTTGTCACAAACACCAAACAGAAAAGGTAATGGTGAAAAGCAGGAAAAGAACTTTAATCAACATGGCCATGCTGGGAAGGCAAAGTGAGATCCAGCCTCTCAGCCCTGTCTTCAGAGTGCTGAAATGAGCTACCATTTAAATAAAGGATGAACTGGTATGCATAATTAAGCAGTGTTGGTCAAACTGAGGCCTGGTTGACCATTCATTCTCTCAGTTCTGGTTCCATGAGGTGGCTCTGGAGAAGTCTTTATTGTTTGAGGGGACAATTTCCAATTGTGACTCAGAATGTTTATCTACCACACCTATGATCCTGGAAGGGGGTAATTGGGTTCCCACAAAATGATTATTCCTGCTGTTCCAGGAAGGTATAGGATAATAACCGAACATTTCTAGGCATTGCTCCATGGATCAGGAACACGATGCTGCCAATCTTGCCTCAGTCTTGAAGAGGAACAGATAGGTTTCGAAAATTGAAGGCTGATGTATGTGTGTTATCAGTTCTTAGATAAATATCATGGAGCCTGGGTGATTGGGTGAGGACCACAACTTGGGTATGGAGAAGAATTTACCAAGACAAAGACAGGCAGCTAAGAGAGTTTATTGGAGATACACTGCAAGGGTGCACTGGGAACACGACAAATATGTCTGACAATAGACTCAGAGGAGATCTGGGCTTACATGTGCTTCTGAGTTGTTTGTTTGCCTTTGGCAGGCTTTTTGCTAGGAGTGGTTTATGCTGAATGAGGGATGTGACAGATTCCTATGCCTTTCCCATAATGCCTATTGAACATGTGCCAAATGTTCATTCCTAGTTTGAAATCAGATGCATAACATACAAGTAATATATATATATAAAGCCTTAAACAGGGACTTGCCCTTCTTAGGTTACTTTAGGAAAAACTGGAAACCTCTGTGTTTGCTCCTTGGGATGGTTGGGCAATCTTTTGAAAATAGGATTTTCTGTTGACACTTGGGAATTTAGCTCCTCCAATATCTTCAAGGGGGCAGGATGAAACGGAGGTCCTTAGACTTAGGTCTGTTCTGCTAATCAAGGTGGGGTGGGGCCTGGAAAAGGGTCCCTGATCTATCCTGCCTCAATGACCACTCTTTAAATGATTAACATGACTATGTCCAGAGCTGAGCAAGGATCGGAACACAAAATCAAAATGAAGGAAGAGATGCTAAGCAGCATTAGTCATTTTCTGTTGCTGTAACCAAAAATACCTGACAAGAATAATTTAAAGGACAAGTTTAGTATGGCTCATGGTTGCAGAGGTTCAGTGTGTAGTTGGCCAACTCCACTGCTCTGGGCCCAAGATGAGGTAAAGCATCATGGCAGAAGACCATGGTAGAGGAATGCTGCTCATCTCATGACATCCAGGAATCAGAGAGGGAGAATACGCCAGGGGGATAAGATATAATACCCAAGGAGATCTTCTAATTACACACCACCTGCCTACAGTTACCACCAAGTCGGTCCCTCTAAATTATTAATCCATCAAATGGATTGATCCACTGATTAGGTAATAGCTTTCATAATCTAATGATTTTGCCTTCTGCATTAACACAGAAGTTTTGGGGGTGGTACGCCATATGTCCAAACCATAGCACAAGCTCCATCCAGCTTTTAATTACCCAATGGACATCTGCAGGACTAGGTAAAGAGTCACTGATTTTAGCAAAGGTAGTCTCTCTCAGCCTCTGTTACAGTGGGACTACCACACTAAGTAGGAGCATTTACCCCATGAACTAAGGCTGCTCCCAAAGCAGGAGCAATCATCACCCCCTCAAGCGATAATGACTTCTTCAGGGCCTCCCTGAACCAGACCTGAAATAATGACCAGCCACAACTGCTTTGCTGTGCATACTCTATACTCTTTTGTTGCATCACCTATATAACCCCAGAACTCTCGTCTGTACCCGCAAAGACAGGGCTTTGGATGCTAGCCCCTGCTTCCCAGTATGGTCACATTAAGTAAAATAATTTTTTTTCTATTTTACAATATTTCTATTAGTTTTTTCATGCAAGTGACCAGATCTGGTCTATTGGGACCGCCTACCCCACATACCATACACCACATATATCCTACCTACCCCACATACCTCCTACCACACATACCATAGCCTCCACCATACCCTGCATCCAACTAAAAAAGCCTCTTAATGTAGTGGTTTATATTAAGCTTATTGGAATTACAAAATTATGGACTCCTAGTTAAAGAAGATAAGATCAAAAAGAGAGAAATAAAATAGAAAATATTTTATCTGTACTTTGGGGTATATGATAACTTTGTAACTAAGTCAAATTCATTTTTATGATCGTTTAACTCTTATATTGCAAACAGTTTCTGCTTATTATAATGTTGGTTTATATCACCACTTGTTACCGAAAAGTTTTCATTTTTATGCCATTTGTCAAAATCTATCAAGTATGCCTTCTGTATTTCGTGCCTCAAGAAAATTTACCTATCTTAAGATTATTAACAAAGGTCCCTACCTTCTCTTCCTATCTTTTACAGTTATAGCTGGCATATTTGGCTGTTAATTTGTTGTATATAACTTCTTGATATGCTCTTACATGTGGTAAAATAAGAACCCTGTAATGGTCTTCTTAAAAAGAAATTGGACAACTTATTCTACTCTTCATATGCTTTTTAAAAATCCCACTGGTGTGTTATGGATTAATTTATTGAGAACTGATTAATATACAGTATAGAAACACAGTTCAGCTCTTTGTTCACTCAGAATTCTGCTAGTGACATTTAATAAGGATTCATTAGCTTTTTTACAAACATCTTACACATTGGTCATTAAACTTATTAGGTATTTTACAGTTTAGTCATGTTTATAGTTTGGCTATAAGGTGTCCCCCCCAAAGCTCCTGTTAATGCAGGAATATTCAGGGTAAAATAATTAGATTATGAGAGTCATAACCTAATCAGTCCATCCTAGGTTGAATGGACTAACAATTATAGTCAAGTGGGGCATGGCTGGAGGAGGTGGATCAGTGGGAAGTGCTCTGAAAAGGTGCATCTTCCCCTCACCCCTTCTCTTCTCTCTGCTTCCTCACACCACCCAGTGTGAGGAGTTTTCCTCCCTGGGCCCTTCCCCCACAATGTGCTTCATCATCACCTTGGGCCCAGAGCAATGGAGTTGGCCATCTATGGACTGAAACCTCTGAAACTGCAAATCCCAAATAAACTTTATCTCCTCTAAGACTATGTGATGAGTGATGTAAAAGCTAACTAAAACATTGGGCCAATGACCCCTATTTTGTGTTACATTTTCTAATTCATCATTGCCAGTGTTTAAGATATCTTGGCTTTTTTATATTGATCTTCTATAAGATCTCTATATAGAAATCTAAGTTCCAATAACTTATTCTTGATTTTCTTAGATTTTTCTAAGTAATCATATTATTTCTACATACATCAATTTACCTCTCTTAATGCACTGGCCTCTAATACAATTTTGAATAACAGTGGCAACTTGATGAAAATCCTGTAGTGTTTGGTAGACACTTTATGTCAAGATGCCATCTTGGATTTGCCCATAGCTTGTCAGCCTCTAATATCAGCAGCTGCCTGCTATACTATCCTGCCTCTTTCACAAGTAGCCAAGATTACTGCTCTCACCTCATGGAAAATGCCTCCACCTCCTGTTCCTTAACACAGGTAGGTGGCAGCCCACATGGCTGCTCCAACAATAGGTCATCAATCACCTGGGCAGATGACCCCAGGCTGACCCTCCTGTGGTCTTCATCTGCAGACTCAATCCTGGAGCTCTCCCAGAGCTCTCCAGCTGCACTACTTGACTGTACTCACCTTTTTAAGAATTCACCTGCATATTATTGGAACTAAAATTGCCTAAAACAGATGCCCCCAGATTATTTTAGCCTTCAAATGTGTTACCCAAAAGACAATGATAACAATACTTCTGCTTATTTTGATTTTTTATTAGATGTATATAGAGATACAGTTGAGGGGGAACCATTATCAAACCATCAATAACCAATGTATATATACTTAGTTATCCAGGGGTAATGCTAAATCATGGATGCCCAGCTTGGGTTTTCCCCTTTGCTGTTTCCCCCAGAAGAACTCTTGCATTAAATGGGTATCTCATGGAGGAATGACATCTGTTTCTGAGATGGTTCCCCCATATTCCCACTCTCCAGTCTCTTAGGAGTTCCTCATACACACTCAGCCCTCCCCATCCCCCTTCCTATGCCTCCAAGTAACCTAGGGAGCCATCCCCCTATTACGTTGAGAATCATTCAATTTGAAGTTATTGTTAGCTTAGCTGTCTAACATACTGTTTCCCCATGTATTCTAGCTTCCACAGATGAGAGATCCCATTTGGCCGTTGAGTCTGAGATTGGGATACTTCAGTGAGCATAATTCTTTTCCATCTCCATCCATTTGGCTGCAAAAGCCATAATATCATCTTCTCTAATGGCCAAGTAGAAATCCATTGTATATAAGTACCAAAGTTTTTATATCCACTCATCGAGTGAGGGGCATCCGGGTTGGTTCCATAGTCTAGCTATAATAAATTGAGCTGCTACAACCATTGATGAAGCCATATCACTATAATATGCTGATTCTAACTCTTTTGGGAAAATACCCAGGAGTGGGATAGCTGGATCATAAGGTGGTTCCATCCTTAATTTTTTTTTATAGTTTAATGTATTTTAATAGCAAACTTACAGGAACAGCACAGAAGACAGACAACATTAAAAACATGTACTTGCATGTAGGACAACTCAGTTAGAAAAGTATAGTGAATGGATGGAATCTACTGTATGATAAAAATGCTACAAACACCATTTAGTTGCCGTCAATAAGAAATTTACTTGTTTAAAAAAATCCAAATG